>ML807105.1:54814-76777 GCA_009831015.1 Picea engelmannii
AGCTGGTGAAACACATCACAACCATGCTCAGGAAGGGAAATGAAGTAAAATGGACCACTGAACCCAGGGAATCCTTTGTCCAAATAAAGAAGGCGTTGACTGAGGCACCTGTGCTAATCAGCCCCGATTATTCCAAAGATTTCATCCACAAAAACTTGGAGTAGTTTCATCTACATAGTGAATGCTTGTTAAAATACTTGAATGATTTTTGAATGTTTTTTTATCATAGATTTACATGAGGAAGCACCATGAAGAGAAACATCACTAGAGATCATAGGATTACAGACAAGGGGAGTTGTTCCAAGGATAAGTCATCCTTTTCCATTGATGTCAAAGGGGGAGAGAAAAACATAGGCATGGAAAGGAAGAGAAGAGGCATGAAGACCTGGGGAGGAAAAATGAGCATGAGTGTTAACCTTCTATGTATTTTGTCTAAGTGTTGCCATCAATGCCAAAGGGGGAGATCGTTGAAAGATTAATTATTGCAAGGGTTACTTTATGGTCGAAAAAGATTAATTGTCGAAAGTTAAGTTGTTGGAATATTAGTTTTCTTTGATGTCAACCCTTGAACAAAGTTGCATGTCGAAGTAAAGTAGATTTAAACTGAAGATAACAAGTTGCATGTCAGTTGCATGTCAAAGTAACTATAAACAGAAGATAACAAGTTGTGTGTGAGTTGCATGTCATTATGAGATTTCTCTTGAAAACACGGAGAGGAGTCAATTGTAAAGCACTTTTGTGTATCACTTATGAGAATATAGGTTGGAGATCTGAGGTAGTGAGTCGAAGACAGAGAAGTCTAGTGAAGTAATAAGTTTTCAAGAGCCAAGAGTACGAAGAAGAGGTTTCATACAAGGATTCATTGAGTATATTTCTGGGTTTCAGGAGGAAAAGTATGGACATTCACGGGATGTAATGAGGAAAAGTGCGGATACCCACGAGTAGATAGTGCATAAGATCATGGACCTATGAGGAATTTTTTTTAAGATCATGGATCTAAAACTCATGTTACAAGATTGAAGGTATGTCTTTCTGTGTGTGTTAAGGTGAGTATTATAAAGAAATCAAGAACAATTATGTCTTAGTGATTCATAAGCATTTGATTTGGAGAATTGTCTTGTGGATATTGGTATGAGGTGTGTGTGGTTGCAGTCTCGATGAGATATTTGTTGAAATATTGTAACTGCAAAGAGTATTCTATTTATTATTGATTTATGATTCATTAGATCAATCCCCTTTTTTGAATTGATCATGTCGGGCATTGTAATTGACCAAATCCCCTTTTGTGGATTGGTCAAATTCTATTTGTAATATGAAAAATAAGAAGTCGGTCCCCAGGCAAATTAAAATGGTTCTAACCACCTAGAAAGACAAGTCATCTCTGCCATTGAAGAGACACCTCCTTTCAGCGCTTTCCAGTTTTTATAAATAAAGGAATCCAACTCCTCATTTGTTCACTCACTCAGCTCACTCATCTAGTGCACAAGTATTGAAGGAAGCTGCAGTTACCAGTTGCCGAAAGAAGGAAGAGAGAGAGGCGCATTGCTTATGAGAGGATATTCTCTAGTGTTTGGTTTACTGTCTTGGCATTGTATTGGCTATCTATATTAAGGATGTTTTGTTGGGATTTCTTCCCCTTGAGGGTTTCCCAGGATAAATGTTGTGTATCTTGTGATTGTGTTTCTCTCAGTGATCCTATCTATGCTATGGTTATCTAGTAAATTGAAAATAAACCTAATAATATATTAAACCTTAACAATATTGATATCAGTAGCAGTGAAAGAAATATCAAATACAACAACATCAACAAGTTATCAACAACAAAGGTAGTGACAAGTTGGTCTACATTTGTATTTCATGGTGGTTGGACGAGGAAAGGAAATGGGGTTGCAACCTCCTTCCGGTTGGAGCCAGATAAATTATGGATTTGGAGCTTCCTTCAGTTTGTAGCCTGTAAATAGGGGGGTTGGAGCCTCCTTCCAATTGTGGATGGAGAAATAGGAAGTTGGTGCTTCCAATGAATGTACTCTTTTGATAAATAAGAAAAACATTATGTGGTTTTTTCCCACATTGGGTTTCCACATAAAATTATGGTGTATTGTGTTTATGTGATGTATATGCATTGAATTATGATGTTTTGAATGATCATAATATTATTGGAGGTTTTATATTGTGATTAAAAGTATTGATTTTGCTCATACCGATTCACCTCCCCCCCCTCTCTCAATATTCCAACAATCACTTATATACAATCATCTACAAGAGAATTCCTAAAACCATTTCAATAATTTGCAAAACCTGACTATGTATTAACTCATCATACATAGAGACCAATTGTAGGAGGGATACGACTTTATTCTTTCTTCAAAACCTTCATGGATCTGTATTCAGATCATATTTTTTTTGTTTCTTCTCAATGCACGGCAAGACAACCTATGAAGCCAAATAAGTTAAAACCATTTTACAACAACCTATGAAACCAAAGATAAGTTAGAACAACATAAGTGAACTTGTTTTCTATACATTTTTTTTCTTCATCCGATAGGTAGGATCACATTGTCATGATTTAGTGTAAACTTGATATGCACTCGAAAGTCACGTAGCATCTAGATAGTTCTTGGATTTTTTTGTAGGTAGACTTGATATGGCAGTTGTGTTAGGCCAGGAAGTACATCTTGCAAAATTCAAAACCAGGTTGCAGCTATAGTGATGATTCAGACGAAGATGAAGAGATGGATAACTTCATAAGGAAATTACAGAAAGGAATCGTCAAGTATAAAGGTATGCTTCCATTGAAATGTTTTAATTGTGGTGATATTGGTCATTTTTCTTTTAAATTTCCTCATAGGAATAAAGACAATGATGAAGAAGAAGTTTCTAAAAGGGAAAAGAAATATGAAAATGGAAACAAGAGAAGAAACAAAAATAAATTCTTCAAGAAAAGTTTCTACTCAAAGTAGGATAGTTCATCATCAAACAAGGAGAATAATGACAGTGACAGTGATTCAGAAAGAGTACTCTTCATGGTAGTAGAATATTATTCCAAAGAAGAAGGTGAAGGCGATATTAGAGAAGAGTTAATCAGTGCATTAGAATAACTTAGGAAGGAAAGAAAGAAAAACAAGTCCACTCAAGGAAGAGTTAAAAATGAAAGAAGGATCTCATAATTCCAACTATGAAGAACTAGAGAATATGATCACGAGTCTAAAAATTCAAATAGAAGAAGAAAAAATAATTGAGGAAATACTTAGAAGTCAGTTAGAATAAAAGGAGAAAACATTTGGAATCTTGGAAGCAGAGATAGTCTCTTTAAAGAAATATCTTTAGAAGAAATATATGCTACAGGAGAACACCAAAATATTAGATCAAATAATCAAAAGTCAAAGACCATCCGATGACAGATCCAGACTAGGATACAATCAAGTACAGAATGAGAAAGGATCAAGCTCCAAGACAACAAAAAAGAAGCAGGAAAAAGAAGCTATGCCGCGATTGTCAAATATTTTGTCAAGAAGGAAGAATGCATGCCCCCCAAGAAGAACATTCCATAAATAAAGAAGACTCAAGAAGACGGATTCAAAAGGAGTGCATCACAACCAAGATCATCTATTCCCAAGTATCAAGGATTCTTTTATGGTCAATGTTTTAATTGTGCTAATTTTGGACATAAAGCTATAAATTGCATGGCCTATTCCAAGAATCAAAGCAATTATGCAGGGTACTTGAATAATGGTTATCCCATAAAATCTTATGAAGCATACAACATAAACCAAAACATTTTTGGTTCATTGAGAATTGAATTAGAATGATACAAATGAAACAATTTTGGTCACATAGCGAAGAATTGTAGACTGACTATTCCACCCATGGAATCAAAGTAGAACATTAAAGATATTGGAACCGCCAGACATATGGAAAAGAAAGCAGAATCAATGTTCACTTTCTCTACAAGCCCAACACAGGAAAAGTGATTGGTATGTTGACAGTGGTTGTTCAAAGCATATGAAATGTGATAGGAACAAGTTTCTAACTCTGAAGAAACAAAAATATGGATTAGTTTCATTTGGAAATAATCATTTAGCTAAAATTATTGGTAGAGGCACAATTAAGATTGGAAGTAAATATTCCATGGAATAAAATTTTCTATTGGTTGAAGATATGAAGAAAAATCTATTGAGTGTAAGTCAAATCTGCGATCAAGGAAACACACTTCAGTTCGACTCAAAGAAATGTGAAAGAAGGATTAGGCAAGTTAGTGGCCACAACTATAACGACTCTGGATAACATATATGTTTGGAATGAAAATGGAAAGAGGATTTTTTTGTTTAGGAAAGGAAAATGAAAGTTGGCTCTGGCACAAAATAATGGGTCACATGCACTTTGACAATATTGTCAAAATCAACAGAAAGGAAGCAGTAAGAGAAATGGCTGAGATTTCAAAGCCAACAAATACTCTATGTAAGAATTGTCTACAGGGAAAACAAACCAGGATCAAGTTCAAATAAATGGAGTACTCAACAAAAAAACCATTAGATATTGTACATACTAATCTATGTGGACCAACGAGGAAAAATGGATTGAATGGTGAACAATACTTCATCCTACTGATTGGTGACTACACTAGAATGATCACAGTTTTCTTTCTTAAGAAGAAGTCATAGGCATCCGATCACTTAAAGATATACAAAGAGATAGTTGAAACATAAACATACTTGAAAATCAAATGTTTGATATCATACAATGGTGGAGAGTTTACATCGAATGAATTCATGTATTTTTGTGGTGAAAATGGAAGAAAAAGGAAATTCTCAACAACTAGGACACCTCATCAAAATGGAGTCCCTGAAAGAAAGAACAAGACAGTAGAGGAAATGGCCAGAACCATGTTGAAAGATTCCAAGTTGGGTGACATGTTTTAGGAATAGGAAGTACATACAGTGGTTCATATCTTGAACAAAGGCATTCTCAAAAGTAACAATTATAAGGCTCCCTACGAGCTATGGAAAGGAAGACCTAAAAATGTGAATCATTTTAGAGTGTTCGGAAGAAAGTGCTACATCAAAAGAGAATATGGAAGGATTGGAAAATTTGACTCCTGAGTTGACAAAGGCATATTTTTTGGGTACTCAAGAAAAATAAATGCATACAATTGTTTCAATCTGAGACTCAACAGAATAGTGGAAAGCATCCATGTATAGATTGATGAGGCTAGTGTACGAAATTTCAAAGAAGAAAGCAAAGACTTAGCAGAGCAGGAAGGAGAAGAGGATTTGAAAGAAGAAGTAGAATAAGCAGAAGTGGAAGAAGAAGAAGAGAATCCAGAAGCATAGCAAGAGGAAGATGACCAAAAAAATCTTCAGATATCTCCCCAAACTCCTATTCGATGAGTGTAGAAAAATCATCCATCAGAACAGATCATTGGGAATAAAGATGCAGAAGTTGAAACTCGAAGAAAATTGTGCTCACCAGAACAAAGACATCTAGCATTGTTGTCCATAGTTGAACCCATCATCTTTGAAGAACCGACACTGATGAACATTGGATCAAAGCTATGGAATAAGAACTAGATCATATAGAGAAGAATGAAACATGGGAACTTTTTCCAAGGCCTAAATATAAGAACATGATTGGTACAAAATGGGTATTCAGAAACAAGTTGAACAAGGATGGACAAGTAACCAGGAATAAAGCAAGGTTAGTATGCAATGGATATGCTCAGGTTGAAGGTATATATTTTGAAGAAAAATTTTCTCTAGTTTTCAGAATGAAAGCAGTCAGATTGATCTTGGATTATGCATGTTCGAAGAAAATCAAAGTATATCAAATGGATGTAAAATCAACCTTCTTAAACAGAGAACTAGAAGAAGAAGTCTGCATCAAACAACTAGAAGGATTTATATTGTCAGAAAAGGAAGTATATGTTTGCAGATTGAAGAGGGTGTAATGTTTATGTGATGTTTATCACATAAACATCTGTTTTAAGAGGATGTCTGCTTCTTTACCTGTTTCTCTACTGTTGCAAATAAATGGTCCTATCCGAGTCTTAATTCTGAACTGAGATTTCTTCTTGGATGATACAAAGTGGATTTCATCTGAATTTATCATCTGTGTTATGTACTCCAATGAAAAAATCCTCATTGGGAGATATTTAGGAAACCTGTATGGTGGAAGCTCATATCCATATGCCCTTATTTTTGTATAATTCTGGTATAAATACCAGTCACCTGTCTTGGCCTCCTCAGTTAGATGTAAAACCTTCTGAATTTTTTCACTAACCATAGGTTCTATACTGCTGCTTAGTAAACAAGTAGATGAATAAATGAACTGATCAACAAAATCTTTGAAACTGTACTCCACTGAGTTCTTTCTCACCAATAAAGTCCAAAAGATGACTGACTGTGAGCTTCCTTGTTCATTTATCTTCTGGAGTGTGAAAGGGAACCTGTCTACTTGATAGAATATGAACATATAAACCAAATTTGAAGAATACTTGAACATTCCTTCAGTTTGAAACTTAATAAATCCTTCATGAATGTTTTCAGCTAAGAATTGATTGAAATTGAAGTTCATAGAAACCTTTTCTTCTGTAGAGAAAATGGATAGAAAACCTAAAATAGGTTCATCTACCCATTCATCAGAATAATATCCTAATAGACATGAGAGCATGGAGATAATCTGATTAGCCTTCTCTGGGAAAATAGAAGAGGGGTATGGTGGATTTTTCTTAGGCAGTTGGGCATCTTTAGGGAGGAAAATTTCAAGAATTTGGGCTCTTTGGGAAAAGGTCAATTTCTGATATAATTCATTTAGGGATTCGACAAAGAAAGGGGTGGTGGAGTTATTTTGAGGGATATACACCATTTGGTTAATGGTTTCATGAGTAATTGTAAACATAATTTCACCATTGCGAGATGCAATGGCTTTTTGGCTTGGCAGATAACTAGCTTGTCATTTAAGGACGAATTCGGGGAAAAGGTAGGTTTGGGGAAATATCTAGAGGGGTAAATTGGATTCTCAGAGTCCAATTTCGTCACTCTGGTCAAGGAAATTATCCTTCATCCAGTAGTGTAATTCAAATAAATTGAATTCACACTTAGGCTCTGCAACTTTATAATATTTCTCTGCCAGAGGAATGTGGTCAAGGTCAATTGGAGGGGGAACCATTGGATTTTCATAGGTGTTGAAGGAATTTCCTTTGGGAGCCATAATTGAAAAACTAACAATAGAATAGGTTAGAAATGATGTAATTACCAGGAAAATAGCTTTCCAATTGAAGGTAAGTGATGGCGGTGGTAGTTTGACATCAATCTTTTCTTGGTCTTCACAGGTTCTCAGTCGGCAAATAATGTAACGGGGGGGGAGATTTTTTGTATGTGTAGGGATATTCTTTAGGGAGCGAGACCGTTACGAGACAACAAATGGTCATAGGGAAGGAGTTAATTGGCTAAGGGATAGGAGGTGTGGGGACAGGTGTCATGTAGGGAGAGGGGGAACAACAGGGGAATGGGTGGTATCAGGAGTGAGTTAGGCGGATTTAGAAGGGGATATTAGGTGGTTTGTGATAGTCGAAGGGTGGGATTTGAAACGATGAGGGAATTCCATGTTAGTTGGGGTCGAGGTTGGGAAAAACAACTTTTTGGACCCCCCCTCCGTTGATAAAGGTATGTAGGTCATGGGGGCCAAAAAAAATGAGGGTCATCGATCGAGGAAAGGGATAATGTTGTCGAGGAAGATTTTTGCGGAATTTATGCGCTACAAGACAAATTGTCTTGTCAATTTTCCAACTTTTGTTAAAACATATGCGCCATAAAGAAAAATATTTTCTTTTGAAACCTTTACATTCTCGTTTTAATTTTTTGATACTGATCTAACTTATTTTCATCAACTTAGGGTGCATTTTAATGTGCCGACCTTGTTTAATTTTCTTTGAAGGGAAAATTTATCTAACCTATATTCTATCCTATGCATCTAACTAATTAATCCAACTTAAACAATTGGATTAATTTCTTCCTCTACCTAACTATTTTAGCCAAGATTAAATAGTTTGGCTAAAATTATTCTCTAACCTAACAACATAAATTGAAAATTGTTTGATCATGATTAAACTGTATGATTCAAACAAGGATCTAGGAATGTGGCATTCAAATTTGCAGCGATTTCACACTTATTTTTCTTTTCACGGGGTTTTCTTATTTTTCTCTCTCTTTTTTTTTTCTCTTTTTTTTCTTTTCTTTTCTTTTCTACCCTCTTTTCATTTACACTTTTTTTTTTTATCTTTTTCTTTTACTTTTGGAAATCATTTGCATAATGTAATATTATTTACAATTTAAAATCACTGAAAGAAAAATATTCAATCACCATTTGATACTATGAACTATAGGACTCTAACATTGGCTCCATTGGGGATGGTGCTCTCCCTGTGAGGTGCCAAGAACCAGTGACCAGTAGCATTGAATTATCTACTTCAGTATTTTCTACAATTATTGTAGTTGTAAACATTGTTACAAATGATCAATATCTTAGGGCCTTGTCTTCGGGCTTCAACTTTTGATATGAGTCACCCACTCATGACAGTAAAAAAGAAAATGGTATTTACAATGATCTTAAGTGAGAAATGTTTCTATTCAAGTGAAAAGTAGTGTTTGAGCATTCTGCCATTGATAGGTCCACCTGAAAAATCTGCTCCATCCATATCCTTAAGCAAGAATGCATTATTTCCTCTGTAAGCATGGATTATGTAAGGACCTTTCCATAAATTATCAAATTTTCCATGCTTACCTTTCTCTTCTTTCCTTGAATCTCATTTCAACACCTTGTCTCCTATCTGGAAATCATCAACCTTGGTTATTTTATCATAGATCTTCTTAATTTTCTCCCGGATCACTTGAGTTTTATTGTAAACTTCTTCTCTGGATTGTTGCAACTGTATGGTTTGATTTATTCTCCTCTGGATGTCATTAGGTTCTGCTTGTACTTCTTGCAACATTTTTATAATAGGGACACCTAAAGAAATGGGAAAAAAAACATCCATTACATAAACCAATTGGTATGGGGACATGCCAATTGATCTCTTAGTAGTAAGTATGTCATCCCATAATGAAATGACCAATTTCTTGTGTCATGAATTCTTGTTATCTTGCAACAAATTTTTGATGATATTAATCCGACTTTTGTTGGAAGACTCTGCTAATCCATTCCCTTGAGGGTAATATGAAGTAGAGTGTCCTAACGTAATTCGGTATTTGCTGCAAAACTCCACCATATTCTTTGATTTGAATGTTTCTGCATTATAAGTGATGATATTCCCGAGACATCCAAATCTTGAAAGAATATTAGTTTCTAAAAATTTAATAATCACAACATCAGTAGCTTGCCTTGTAGGTACAACTTCAATCCATTTGGTAAAATAGTCAGTGGTTGTAAGGATCCATTTGTGTTGGCTTGATGATGGTGGATGAATTTTTCCAATGAAATCCAAACCCCACTATTGAAAAAGAGTTTCAACTGATATCAGTTTCAAGGGTAAAGGCAACAATTTCCTTTTTCCTTCAAAAAATTGACAGTTATGACATGAGGTAACTTTTTTACGAACATCTGCAAATAATGTTGGCCAGTAAAAACCAACTCTTAGGATTTTGTTGGAAGTAGTCTTCTAGTTCAAGTGTCCACCACAATCTCCTTCATGAAATTCCTACATAACTTATTGCCTCATCTTTCAGTAAACAATTTAGTAAAATTCCTCGAGCATCCTTCCAATATAAATTGCCATCTAAAATACAAAATTTCATAGCTTCGAGTTTAAGAAACCTAGCTTTAGTCTTGGTCAAGCCAAGAGGAGCTTGTAAATGATGTAAGACAAAAGTTAGGTCTGTGTACCAGGGAGAGGTTGCAAAATCATTTGTTACTTGTGAAGTCTCCTTCTCTTCTTGTTCATCCAATGCAACTATAAAATTTATATCCAAAGCATGAAAATTAGATTCAACCATTAATTTCGCTAATCCTTGACCTTTAATGAGTTTGGTAGGTTTGATTTCAATATCATATTCAAGGATAATAACAATCCATTTACCTCTTTTCCCATCAGGACTATTTTATGTCAGAATGTCTTTCATCACAGAGTTTGGAACATAAGCAATTATATGTGAATGACGAATGTAGACTTTAAAATCTTTGATAGCTTTTACCAGAGCGAATGCTTGCTTTTCCATGATATTGTATTTCATTGCAACATCTCTTAAGGCTTGACTAAAGAAAGCAATAGGTTGTTCGTGGCCTTCATTATTTTTCTGCAAGAGCACTGCTGCAATAGTATGTTCGGAGGAAAATGAGAAAATGAGGAAATCTTTTGTGAAATTAGGGATGATCAACACAAAGGCTCGTGTTAAGGCTTGTTTTACTTGATCAAATGAATGTTTTTCCTCTGTAGTCCATTTTATTTTAGTGTCTTTCTTTAACATGTTTGTTATATTTCTTAGAAGTTCTACCATATTAGGGATAAATATCCTTTAGAAAATTTATTTTTCCAATGAAATATTGGAGTTCTTTTATATTCCTAGGAGGACCTATCTTTAGAATAGCTTCAATTCTGCTAGGATCAATTTTGATTCCATTATTTGAGATGATATGTCCTAGCAATTTGCCTTCTTCTAAGCGAAATAATGTTTTCTTTGGGTTGAGGGAAATTCCAAATTTCCTGCATTTTTGAAAGACTCTTCTCAGGTGGAGCAAATGTTCTTCATTTGTTTTTGAAAAAACAGTAATATCATCAAGATATATAACTATGAACCTGACCAGATCATCCATAAAAACAATATCCATTGCTCTTTGAAATGTAGCTCCAACATTCATTAAGCCAAAAGGAATTTTCACATACATGAAAGTATTCCAAGGTGTAGTAAATGTTGTTTTTTCTTGGTCTTCAGGATGGACTAAAACTTGATTATAACCAGAAAAATCGTCTAATAGAGAAATTCTACTGGACCCAACCACCTTCTGCAAAATGTGATCCAATTTAGGCAAAGGGTAGTTATCTTTGAGAGATACTTTATTAAGATTTCTGAAACCAATGGAAAGTCTAATTTCTCCACTCTTTTTTCTAGTTGGAACTAAATTTGATACCCACTTAGAAAATCTTAATGGGACAATGATCTTAGCATCATACATATTTTTGACCTCTTTTTCAATCAGAGGCATCAACTTTTGGTTAATCCTCCTAATTTTATGTTTAAAAGGTTTGTGGTCTTCATTTATATGAATTTTTATGTTTATAATGTTGGTGTCATAAAATTTCAAATCTTCATAACTCCATGCAAATACGTCTATGAATTATTTGAGTATTTCTTCTTTTCAGTAGGGGATAAAGATTTAGATAGTTTAATCATTTTTTTCTCTTGTTCAGTTCCTATGTTGCAGTCTTCAACTTCAACTCCAGTTGGTTCAATTTTAGGCTTTTTGGATAAATCATTAAAATCAAACAACTCCTCTAAGGGGGATAACCTTCTAGGAAAAACATTATCTTTCAATTGCAATATTTCCAATCCTTATTGTTTTTTATCTATTTCTTTTGATTCTATCTCATCCACACTTTCTCCTTCATCATCAAAATCTACATCTATATTGGCACACTCAAATTCATTCTTTGATTTAAAAAAAAAATTCAATTTGTTCATCATTTCCAAAGACTTGCCAATATGTGATGTTATCCAGGACAGTTGGTCTGTTATTTACTTCAAATGTGTATTGGTGACTAGGATGGTAGGGTATTTTTTAGGTACTTGTTGAGGTAGCCATACCATCAGCTAGAATGTTCTGGTCTCTAGGAATGGTTGATAAGTCATGCTCAATAAAGCATTCTAGAAAATCTAGGACAACGTTCATGTAAGCTGTCAATCTTGGGTGTTTAGCAGATTATTCACCTTTTATTTGTTTTATTATCAGTTCAAAGTCACCACGAATTGAAATTCTCTTGGCACCAAGCTTCTTTAAAAGTTGTAACCCTAGGATTAAGGCTTCATATTCAACTATATTGTTGGTACATTGGAAGTTTAGCTTATAGGAATGTCCTTCTGAGTGGTTGGTTTCTAAATTTAAGACCCATAGACCTACTCTCGACCCTTCCTTACTAACAACCCCATCAAAATCTAAGTTCCACAGAGGTTCATTTTGTTTATCAGGTTCCACCATAACTGTTTTGTCTTCTTCAATTTTATAAACATTGTTTTCTAAATTGGTAATTTGTTTTCCTATGTCTCCATCGTTGTACAAAATAAAAGAATCAAGGTATGAATGAACATAATATAAGGGATAATTGTGTGGTTTATCCTGACTATTGACCATGTATTTCATCAAATTTTCCCTATATAATCTCCTCAGTTGACCAAAAAATGGAATGGTAGCATAAGTCATGTCCAGTTGAAGGGTTCCTTGTAACTTAGCTCCCCATGAGCAAGACAATAACATGACATATTTAGGAGGTATATCGGCAACAACTATGTCCATTACCAAGCTCTTGGTTGGTATTTGTGCTAAAGTAACACACAAATCTTTAATGAGACCTATGCATTTTACTTTACTTGAATCAAAAGCATACAAATATTTGTATGGTCTAGTGATATAAAGTCCTAATTTTTCCATAACAACCTTAGGCATAAGGTTGTGGGAAGCACCTGAGTCAAGCATTGCATTGTGCAGAGTTTTGTTATGAATGTTTAAACTGATGTAGAATGGGGGTGCAATTCCATTATCGGGTTTTCCATCGACTTTGGGCCCAAATAATAGTTCTGGTTGATCATCAGTAATATTTACTGTGTTTGTACCTTCCTCTATGTTTAGAGTTTTTATCACTTGTTCTCTATATGCATTCTTATCCATGAGCTCTGTTAGAGGAATGGGTATATTGAGTTTTGCTAATTCATTTTCTATGTTGAATGATGTTTGAGTTTTATTTGGGTTAGGGACATCTTGTTTCTCAACAACATCCTTTTGTGAAATATCTTTGGGCTGGCTAGTAGAGTGAATATCAGTTTGAGTTTTTTTTGAGACAATATCAGATATGTTTTTGGTTGGAACTTATGTGTTCTTTTTAGGAGGAATGTCAGGAATTTTCTTAGCATATGTGTCAGCTATCTTTTTAGTGGAATTATCAGGATTTTTCTTGGTAGGATTATCAGTTGATTTCTTACTCCTTAGATTATACTGCCTATGGACCTCCATAATTGCATTTTCAAAACCTTGTTTATAATCTTCTGATTCCTCATGATCAACTTCAATTTGTAAAAGCAAGAAAATATCATGTTTTTCTTGAGTGAGAAATACAGAATCATTATCATTTATTCTCATCAAATTGATCTAAACATCATCAAGGTCTTCAACTATTTATTCCCCTTCATCAACATAATTTTCTTGAAATGGAGGCTTGATCTGTTGATGTGGACCTCTTTGTTCTCTTTGTTCTCTTTGTCTGATTTGGGGTTGGTTTCTCCTAAAATTAGGATTTCTGATTTGGGGTCCAGGTTGATTTTCTCTAGGAGGAGTCCTATCGGCAATGTCTAACCTATCCATCATCCTTTCCATGGTTCTAACTAAAGAGTCTATTTTTTCATCAGCAGAAGAGGTAGATGCTTCTTCTTTTATAGTTACTCTCCTCTCTGTTATAAGTCTAGCCCTCTTAGCTAATAGATTGGCCTATACACTCACAAAATCCCTCTGCATCTCTTCCAAGGTTGCATGGTCTCTTTCTCTCAATTGATAAGACATGTCAGCATCAAAACCATTAGGGAATTTAATCAAAGCTAAACCTTGAGGGGGTTTAATGTTTGTTGGAATTGCATTGTAAATATTGTTAAATCTAGTGCAATAATCATGCACACTTTCCCCAGGGGCTCTTTTAATACTTTCATATTCATATAAAATATGAAGTGGATTTTTCTTAACTTCCCATCTATTGGGGAATGATTGGTGAAAAGCAGTAATGTCATTTAGACTAGAAGTTGGTAAGGTTTTGAACCATTTCATGACTTCTACATTTAAGCTTTGGGAAAGAAATATCATTTTGACATCTTCCTCATCTACTTCTTGCAGGTCAAAAAATCCATTCATCTTATCAACATGTTGTTGTGAAATCATAGTTCCAGTGCCATCAAACTGAGGAATCCTAGTTTGATAGTCTTGGGGCATATTATTTAAAGGAGCAGGCAAAACGAGGGGAGCATATCTTGTTGTAATGATTGGTATATGAGTATGGATAGCAGATGAACATGTGGAAGGTGTAGACGCGGGAACTCCTATAATAGGTTGGATCACTGTCTGTGAAGTTATTGGAGAAGTAGTGGAAAATATAGAAGAATCGAGACTGGTAGATGTAGGATGAATAAATTGAGAATTAATAGATGACGCGAAAATTGTCAGGGAAGAAAGTTCAACAGATTGTTGAATATAGGCTTCATGTAAATCTTTATCAAGGTCTGATGCTAGATCTTGTAACTTGTCAAAATTTTGGAAGATTTGTTGATCAAGATCTAATTCAAGATATTGTCTTTCAGATGTATTAGGTTGTAGAATAGCTTGGTTTCATATTGTTTCATCCACGAAACTCTCAGACTTAGTTCTAAATAGACTATGCTCAAATGGTAGATCAAACTGAATATCCTGGATTATGACAAATTTATCTGGGAGAGAGGTTTCCCTAGGTGGGGGACTACTGCTCCCTTAACTTTCTTCTAAACTTCTTTTCCTAATCAATTTTTCAGGGTCATCTACAATTTTTACAGGTTTTGGATTGGGATGAGATTTGGTGTGAATTCTTTTTGGAGCCACAACTAAAAGTTTAAACACACTACTCAATTATTTACAAAGTTTACAACCTATGAACATTTATTTCTAAAGATTTGAATCCTTGATTTTACAGAAATAATGTTTTCTTACTAGGGAAAATAATCTGTAGAAGTTGAAAATTTGTTCTTCCCCAGTATGGTCACCACTATGTTATCACTATGTAATTTCTAGAGATTGTAGAAGAAAGGACAGAGGTAACCATAAAACCACTTTGGAAGATGGGATCTAGCCCTGCCAGCTTCAGAGAAGGATCTCTCTGTAACATTTAGATTTGTTTAGGTTGAAATATTAGGCTAGTTATGATAGTTCAGGATTTGTTTGTTTGATTTGAATTGTTTGGCTGATTAAATGCTTAAATTACCATTGGGCTATGGGGTCTGACTATTAAAACAAGGATCATTTTCAGATTTTTATAAAGTTTCTTCACAGGGCAAGGTAGTTAAATTGTTTGGATCTTGTAAATTTGGATGAAGTGAATAGGAAGAAGTGAAAGGAATTCCATCAAGTAAAAGAGCAATCAAGAATTCGTTTTACTTAATTTCAGTTGAAAACATAGAAATTATTCAAAGCCAGAAACAAAGTATATTAAAATAAGTTTTGTTCGTCAACCTTCTTTTGAATAATTATGATTAGAAACACATAAGAATGATAACAGAGAAAGGAAAACGTAAACGTAGATAGATGCACTTCACCAACAGTTTGACACGAGAATCCTATGAAAGAACCCTTTTTTATTACTAATCAATCCGCTTGAATCATACAAAATAGCTTTCTTGGATTCAAAAATCAACCCTGCATACTTTGAAATGAGAAGTATTTATACATTTATTTACAAAATATCATGTCATGATTGATCAGGATATATTTTAGGAATATCTAAACTAACTATATCTCTAGTTACAAAAATATAGGAATGTTTCAGATCTGTTTGGATTTCTAGCGTTGTTTTGATGGAAACTGTTGATAATCTGTCCCTTTGACTTCTGCTTAGTTGTTGGTCCTTGCAGTTGAAGAGTAGAACCCATCTTTACTCAAGTAACTCACACAAATTTTCCCACAATTTTTCACTTGGGATTGATATTTTAAGAAATTTCCTGTAAATTTCATCCACCTCCGTGTATTTAGAAAAAATGGATTTGATGATAAAAATATGTTTGATCTCATGTTGAATGTTCAAATCAAATTGCAGTGTTTCTAGGAATGCTTTCCCAGTGATGCTTCCTTGTATTCCTGCGAATTTTGAATTATCTTTTTCCACTGTCTTTAATTTCTAGTTATAATCAAGCAAGGTGATTAACTTGTCATTTAACACTAATAAACCAGGTAGTCCTTTATTTTTTAGCACCTCAAACTTGTTGAAGAATCTTTGCACACCTATGTCCATAACCTAACATTTTTCTTCCAATTACAACATGAGGCCTTTCTTAGTTAGAACCTTTTTTATTTCCAGGATAGTTTCAGTTCTGTCTTCTAGCTCTAGCTCCTCTAACTCCTGTTTGTTTTTAGAATTTAGAAACCTGATGAGATCTGTGGATTTTGTTGGATTTTCTCCCAATTCTTCCTTAATTCTTTCAATGGATCCTCTAGCTTTATGAATTAAATCATGCTGCTCAAAGATAATCTTTATAGACGGTCAAATCTCTGTCATGGATTTATTGATGTCTATCCATATATTTTCCTTAGCTTGGGCTAAGGTATTAGCCATGGCTATTTCTTTTCCTAATTGTTGTAGTCGTTGGCTGAGTCTCTGAGATTTATTTATTTCAGCATGATGGCAATTCCCGATCCTTTCTTTTTGTTCATATAATGAATTTACTTCTTCCTGTAACGTTTTGATTTATACTCCTTGTTAGCACCAATTCTTGCAAGGGGGTGTTTCTCTCCGATTTCAGGCCCTTTGTGTAAATGCATAGAAATGGGGTTGAAATACACATCAAATGTGTTTTATTCAGAGGCCGCAGTCATGAGCACCAAGCACAACACAGAAGAATTCCATTTTGGGTTTAAAATCAAGCGAGCGAGCATTTTGTTTTCAATGGAGAGAATCCATAGATGGAGTAGATCGATGGTCATCGGGTAAGCTTGAGCCGTGGAGTTGCACGAGGTTTAGTGCATGGGCTCATCTCTTATGGCCAAAGTCATGAAATGATTAGTCGTTTCGGCATTTCGGCTACCGGGACTTTGAAAGACAAGCGGTCGCTTCTCCACTACATTTCGAAAACCCGAAACGCGAAATGTAAAAGCCCCCCAGGAGCCGTTTCGACATTTCGTCTACCGAAAATTCAAAAGACAGGGGGTATCTCCTCCATTGCATCAGGAATCACCGAAACCCGAAACGCGAAATGTAAAATCCACCCAGGAGCCGTTTCAGCATTTCGACTACTGGAACTTCAAAGGATAAGGGGTCTCTCCTCCATTGTATCGGGAATCGCCGAAACCCAAAATGCGAAATGTAAAACCCCCCAGGAGCTGTTTCGGCATTTCGGCTACCAAAACTTCAAAATACAGGGGGTCTCTCCTCCATTGCATCAGGAATCGCTGAAACCCGAAACGCAAAATGTAAAAGCCCCCTAGGAGCCGTTTTGACATTTCGACAAACATAACTTCAAAGGACAAGGGGTCTCTCCTCCATTGCATCGGGAATCACCGAAACCCGAAACACAAAATGTAAAATCCCCCCAAGAGCCATTTCAGCATTTCGGCTACCGAAACTTCAAAGGACAAGGGGTCTCTCCTCTATTGCATCAGGAATCACCGAAACCCGAAACACGAAATGTAAAAGCCCCCCAGGAGCCGTTTCGACATTCCGGCTACCGGGACTTTGAAAGACAAAGGGGTCGCTTCTCCACTGCATTTGGAATCACCGAAACCCGAAACGTGAAATGAAAAAGCCTCCTTGAAGACAGTTGCATGGCCCTGTGGTTACATTGAGAGTGAAACCTGAAGAAATGAAGGTTGGCCTCCAAGCTTTGGAAAACTGATACGTGGTCACTCTCTATGTATTCAGTCTCGGCCACCCTCCATGGAAGAAGCAGTTAATGAATATTGAGCAGGTGGTTGAGACCTCAGCTCAATCCATAAATGGAAGGCATGGGGAGGGTCAGAAGCAGTCAGTTCGTGGTACTCCGATGGATAGTTTTCCTGCAGAAGTCGTGTCATCTGAAGCAGTGTCAGACAAGAAGTTGCGTGTACAGTCTGAAGGAAGATCATGTGCACGTTAATCCTTAAATGAGGTAGCTCAACTACCCTTCTAGGGTCAAGGAGGTGAATTGATCTGAGTATATATACTCAGTTTTGGTATTTTTGTAAAGGATGGATGGTAGAGAAAAGCTCCCGACTGTAATGTTTTAATGAAGCACTGATTTTCCTGGCTATGTATCTGTATATGAAATTTCCTTGTTTAATGTAAGGCAACTCTCTTTTTCATCTTGTTTCGATCTCATACTGAAAGGGTTCATGATTGATTGATTCACATGAATCGTCGTGACTGTGTTATGATAAATGATTTATTATAACGTTGTTATGTTCTTTTAGTGTTTATGCTTTTGAATATAAGAATTTCTTGTGTTCAAAGTTTTCTTCTACAGGTTGTTGGAAGCCCAGTGCCTACAACAACCCTTCACATTTCTTCACATAAGTCTTCCTCCTACTCACCCTTATTACAACTTACTGTCTGAAGTTGAACCAAGACCTCATCTTCTTGTGCATGCCTGGCCTAGTTTCTGAGTTAGAATGATATTGTTCTGAGTTTACTTCCATTCATCACCCTTTATCAACAAATAGTGACATAAACTGATGGGCCTCAAGCTTACTCCTGCTGTAATCTAGGAGTGACTTCTGACGCCAACATTTCTGGCACCGTTGCCGAGGACGAAGTTGAAAATTTTCCCTGGGATTAAACAACATTGAGCCTCTAATTCCGAAGGTGCATCAGGCATTAGAGCCCTACAAGATTGCTACTGTGCACCTGGCGACTCCATTGTGACGAATCCACTGTGGCAAACCTATTGTTTTAGTTGTGGCTTCCAAAGGTAGACACACACGGTCCCATCCACAACTGCCTCTAGCTACACCTGAACCTGATCCAGAGGTGATTATCAGAAAAGGAAAGGCCTCTGGAGGAGAAACTTCTACTGCTGAACCAGGTAATTTTCCATCTCCTTTTGTAGAAATTCCATTTTCTTCCTCTCAGCTTCCTAGCCGACCTTTTTCTGAAGTTTCCCATTTCCTGAATTTCAGAAGTGTTCCTGCTGAGTTTTCCCCTCTTGGTCTGGGATTGGAGGGAGAAATCCTTGTCACTCCCCTCCCCCCTAAAGTTGTACCTTGGTGTAGACCCTGGATCATAGAAGATTTCCCCACCCCTAGATTTACCACTCCTCCTCTTATTACTGTTGTTGCTACTGCACAGAGAGAAGCATCTGTTGACTCAAGCCCCTTAACCTTCTCTCTAAATCCCCCATTGTTCCCCCTTCCACCTGGAAGCTCATTTCCAATATCCCCTGTTCGAGCTTCTTCTCCTCCGAGTTCTCCTCCACCTAATATTCCTATGGCAGGAGCAAATCCCCCCATGATCAGAATGGAGGCTATAATAGCTGCTAGGTATGCTCCCCTTTTGTTACCTCAGCCTCTCAATTCCCTTCCAGCAGATGGCTACCTTAAGCATCTGCCCAAGTTTATAGGCAAAGGGGACATAGTTGCAGAAGAACACCTTGAAGCATTTTATAGTTTTACAGATGATCATGTTATCATGCATGCAGACGTATGGATGAGGATTTTCATCCATAGCCTTGAAGGCGAGGCTAGAAAGTGGTTTAGGGCCATGCCTCCTAGATCTATCGATGGGATTGAGGCTTTGGATAATTCCTTTTTGAGATAGTGGGGAGACAAAAAAGACTTCATGTATTACATGACAGAGTTCAGGTCTTTGAAGAGAAGGGAAGGAGAGTCCGTCTCTGATTTCTCCAAGAGATTCAATAAAATGTACAATAAAATCCTCGTTGAAATAAAGCCCTCAGAAGCCTCTGCTAAAATCACTTATGCTAGCGCTTTTGATCCTGACTTTTTCCTCATGTTGAGGGAAAGGAGAGCAACTACTCTGGCTCACATGAAGGATGCAACCGTGGAAGTAGAATCTAACATATTGGCTGTTGAGCGACTCAGGAATAAGGCTGATAGAAACATATCCAGGAAGAGACCTAAAGCCTCCCCATCCAATTCCTCTCCCCTTCCCCTTCAGACAGATGAGGTAACTAAAGTGATAAAGTCGCTTTTGGCTAGAATGGAAAGGTGGGAGTTAGAAGGGAATCCCATGTACAGAAATCCCCAAAATACTGATAACAGAGGCTTCAGGAGGCCTAGCAACAATGTGCCACAGGCTTTGTCAAGGGAACAAAGGAGAAAAGACAAAGATGATCAGAGGATTCAAACCCCTCTCCAAAATAACCTAATTTCTCATGAGGAAGGAGAGGAGATAGATGAACTCGACCCTGAAATTCATTGTATTGAAGTCACTTCCCCTTTTCCTCATTTGACTCAATCTAAATATGGAGAATCCATTATGAACATTCAAGTCAATGAGTTGGGTAAAGGGGAAAAGGCCAACAACACTCCTAACAGATATCATCTCAGATCAAAGAAGAAAGTGTTGGACAACTGAGAGGGGGGGTGAATCAGTTGTTACCGTGCTTAAACAATAATTCTTCTTTTAAAATCTTTACAAGGCACTCAATGATGTTCACAATAATGTAGAGAGATAAACAAAGACACATTTAGCATCAGTCACACACATGTGATACACAGAGACAGATATTTCCTGAGGAAACCCATAAAGGGTAAAAACCTCTTTTTCTTTATATGATAGGTAATAGTTACATTCTTTACATTATCATACACATGAGAACCAACTCATAATGAGGCTACAACCTCTGTTTTGCAAGCTGCAACTTGCTGAGAGCACCAACTCTCTGTTTTCTCTAGCACCCACTAGAAGGAAGCACCAACTCCCTGGTTTCTCTAGCACCAACTAGAAGGAAGCACCAACTCCTTGAGTGTTTCCAGCACCAACTGGATGGAAGCACCAACTTCCAATCCTACAGGCACCAACTTGTATAACAGAGAACAAGAGTTCTCCCTTGCACCACCCTACCACCCTGGTTTCTCTGGCTGCAACCAGATGGAAGCTACAACTCCCTGTGTTCAAGCACCCACTTGAACCTATGAGGAAAACAGTCCTCCCTAGCACCTCCCTTCCACCCTGAAATAAAAAAATTTTCTACTGAAACTTATTACAGTGATATGACGTTCAACAATGGCTTACCAGACTCATCACTGTTCAGGTGCATTTTGTTGCTATGTCTACCTCATCGCCTTTCTGCACACATCACTTGCACTGTCTGTTCTTCTGCGTTTTATGCTCTGTGTGCCATGTCCATTCACTGCACAGTTCCTCTTCTGTTCAATTCAGCTGCTACACTCCCCTCCTTCTTCACACATAAATCACCTTCAACAACAACAACCACAACAATCTCCAACCGCGACAACAACCCCATCTCTTCTCTGTACCGTGTATTTATAGATTCTGTGCACCTTGTGCATGCAATGTTCGCAATGCCTCTGCATGCTGACTTTGCGTCGTTATCCTCCACCTCTCGAGTGCTCTGTCTGATCATCATCGTAACTCTTCAGCTTCTTTGTCCATTTTCCCACGCGTTCAACATCACTGGATGTTATGCTGAGATTCCTCAGCCTCTCTAGCAGTTGAGACTCTTTGTCTTCTCTGTGACAGTCGAGCTCACCTTCTCTGTTTTAGTTACAGGATTCCACGCTCATACATATGTCAATCCCTTCTAAGAATAGTCTTCCTTCACTTGGACGAAGCTTAGAGACTCTTATTCTCCTCTGGCGATCACACAGGGGTCTCTTCGAATTCTCTAGCAGACGCCATCAATGGTTTCTGGTAGTTTCATTGTGTCGTGCATCAGTTGCCCTCTGATCTTGTTCACATTCATCTGCACCATTGGATATGCAACGAGAAAATCTGGACGGACAGAATCTGTGCTCCCAGATCTACGGTCAGGATTCGATTCCGGAGCCCCCCTGCCATTCTATCTTTAAGCG
This sequence comes from Picea engelmannii, assembly GCA_009831015.1. Classification (NCBI taxonomy): domain Eukaryota; kingdom Viridiplantae; phylum Streptophyta; class Pinopsida; order Pinales; family Pinaceae; genus Picea; species Picea engelmannii. The sequence goes on from ML807105.1 coordinate 76,763, forward strand.
GAGGGGGGGGGGGGC
>ML807105.1:82285-105467 GCA_009831015.1 Picea engelmannii
TGGGAGAGATCTCAAGATTTTCTGAACTAAAGAAGGTTCCCCAATTGTTTCACCAAGTGCCTTCATTGCATTTACCATTTCTTCTACTCTCAGAAAGTATTTTCCAACAGTTTCATCTTCCTTCATATTCAACTGTTCAAACTATATTCTGTAGGTTTGAAGCTTTTCATCCTTTACCTTCTCATTACCCTCATAACTGTTAATGAGTTTGTCCCACATTTCTTTGGAAGTTCCTAGGTGCATAACTTTTACGAATTCTACTTCTGCAAACCCACTCAAGATAGCATTCATGGCCTTAGCGTTGAAGCTAAATTCTAGTTTTTCATCCTTATTAGCTAGCACTACTAGCTTTACATAACCAATATCTACCACATCCCAGACATCTGCACCTAAATCCATGATGTAGGTTCTCATTCTAACTTTCCAGAAGGAAAATTTTGTTCCATTGAACAAAGGGGCCTTATTGGTTGAATTTCCTTCATGGCTTGACATGTTTAAGCTCTAGGATCTACCCTTAGATAAAAGGGGCCGGCTCTGATACCAATTGTTGGACAACTGAGAGGGGGGGTGAATCAGTTATTACCGTGCTTAAACAATAATGCTTCTTTTAAAATCTTTACAAGGCACTCAATGATGATAACAATAATGCAGAGAGATAAACAAAGGCACATTCAACATCAGTCACACACATGTGATACATAGAGACAGATATTTCCTGATGAAACCCATAAAGGGTAAAAACCTCTTTTTCTTTATATGATAAGTAATAGTTACATTCTTTACATTATCATACACATGAGCACCAAATCATAATGAGGCTACAACCTCTGTTTTGCAAGATGCAACTTGCTGAGAGCACCAAATATCTGTTTTCTCTAGCACCCACTAGAAGGAAGTACCAACTCCCTAGTTTCTCTAGCACCAACTAGAAGGAAGCACCAACTCCCTGAGTGTTTCCAGCAACAACTGGATGGAAGCACCAACTTCCAATCATACAGGCACCAACCTGTGTAACAAAGAACAAGAGTTCTCCCTTGCACCACCCTGCCACCCTGGTTTCTCTGGCTGCAACCAGATGGAAGCTACAACTCCCTGTGTTCAAGCACCCACTTGAACCTATGAGGACAACAGTCCTCCCTAAGACCTCCCTTCCACCTTGAAATAAAAAACTTTGCTACTGAAACTTATTACAGTGATATGACGTTCAACAATGGCTTACCAGACTCATCACTGTTCAACTGCATTTCGTTGCTCTGTCTACCTCATCGCCTTTCTTCACACATCACTTTCGTTGTCTGTTCTTCTGCATTTTATGCTTTGTGTGCCATGTCCATTCACTACACAGTTCCTCTTCTGTTCAATTCAACTGCTGCACTCCCCTCCTTCTTCACACATGAATCACCTTCAACAACAACAACCACAACAATCTCCAACCGCGATAACAACCCCATCTCTTCTCTGTACCGTGTATTTATAGATTCTGTGCACCTTGTGCATGCAATGTTCGCAATGCCTCTGCATGCTGACTCCGCGCCGTTAAAATCCACCTCTCCAGTGCTCTGTCTGATCATCATTGTAACTCTTCATCTTCTCTGGCCGTTTTCCGACGCGTTCAACATCGCTGGATGTTATGCTGAGATTCCTCAGCCTCTCTGGCAGTTGAGACTCTTCGTCTTCTCTATGACAGTCGAGCTCACCTTCTCTATTTTAGTTACAGGCTTCCACGCTCATACATCTGTCAATCCCTTCTAAGAATAGTCTTCCTTCACTTGGACGAAGCTTAGAGACTCTTATTCTCCTCTGGCGATCACACAAGGGTCTCTTCGAGTTCTCTAGCAGACGCCATCAATGGTTTCTGGTAGTTTCACTGTGTCGTGCATCAGTCTCCCTATGATATTTTTCACATTCATCTTCACCGTTGGATATGCAACGAGTAAATATGGATGGCCAAAATATGTGCTCCCAGATCTACGGTCGGGATTCGATTCCGGAGCCCCCCTACCATTCTATCTTTAAGCAGAAGGGGGGGGTCCGTAATTGGGCGTGCATCTCTCGAGCGGTCAGGATTAAAGTGCCTAGATCAACGACAATCAAGCGATTCCCGATCCCCTTTTCCATTCTACCTTTAATTAAAAGGGGGGGGTCCGGAATGGTGGGGTATCGAGGAAGGGCCCCATTCCCGTCGTGTCACTTTTTGTATCGTTCTCCTCCCTACCTGACCGTGCGCCAAGGCTCGTTCCCTTTAGCTCCTCCTTGTCCTCTGATATCTGTCCATCTCTCGCTGATGTGACCAAGGGCTATGACCACAGCCTTATGCATAAGGTGCTTTCGCGATTTCGTGACTCCTGTGGTAGGAGTTCTTGTCATCTCCATCTCCCGATTTCCGAAACTCCGAAGTGGAGTCAACCTGCTGACGTCACACGTGGATTGACACGTGTTGTATACTTCCACGTGTCACTCTGATTCGTGACTTACATGTTCCTAAAGTGTTGAATTAGCTTGACACTTATCATTGCCTGGTTGTGCCACATGTTCTTAGGTTTGCTGACGTGTCGGGTCGACGGTCTAGATCACATCTTGATCTGACGGTTCAGATTCAGTAGGGATTTCACACATCGCGATTTCGGGATTCTTGATGTCAATATTCTTTGACATTTCCAACTCTCGATCCTCGAAACTCTGACAGGGAGTCAGATCAATGATTGAGATCACATCTTGATCTGACGGTTCAGATTACATCACGATTTCGCATATCACGATTACGCCCGCTTCTCCTTGTTATACTTTAAAAGGTGTGCAGGTTCTCCTTGATCCAACGATGGTCGGGTCCTACACTTGGATCTAACATCTGAGATCTGTCCTCCTGTTCAGCGCTCTTCTTGTCTATATTCTGATCTGACTACCCTCGTTCTTTCGAGAATTTTGAATGAGATCCAATGATCAGAAATGCTTCTTGGGCCTTCAATCATTTTAGCAATGTTTCCTTCGATCATTCGATCTTGCCGGACTTATATTTTATTTTCCTATTGATTATCGCTGTTGTACTCAAGCCATCATTACTGTTGTACTTGTCATCAATGACAAGCTTACGCTACCCGTTTAACATTTGCCAACAGAAAGAAGGGAATTTTGATAGCCATGATCAGCCCCTCATAGTGGAAAAACCTGCTAAACCTACAACAATCACTACTAAAGAAAATAAAACTCAGAATATTTTGCCAAAAGCCAGAGAACCTGTCTTTGAGGTAAGGGAAGATCCTAAGCCTCTTTCCTCCTTTAGTTTTGAGTACAAAATTCAAAAGAATAGAATTCTCGCACCCCTCTCAGAACTAGTTGAAAATGAAGATTTCAAAAGGTCCCTCTCCAAACTGCTACAATTTGAGTCCCCCGAACCCTCCACAGACTCAATAAATCTTCAAGATGAAAAGCTAGCAGTCATCCTAGGTCCCATGGTAGAAGACATATATGATTCATCCCCTCCCTTCTACACATCCCTGAACATACATGATAAGGTGCTGCATAATTGCCTCATGGATTCAGGAGCTTCCCACAACCTTATGCCCAAAATAGTCATGGAAGAATTGGGACTGGCAATGACAAAGGCTTACCACGATTTATACTCCTTTGATTCAAGGAGGATGAAATTCCTTGGAGTCATCAAAGACTTGGTGGTCTCTTTATTTCAGCTGCCAATGAAGAGTGTGGTCATGGACATTGTAGTCGCTGATGTTCCCCCCAAGTTCGACATGTTGTTGTCAAGATCTTGGATTAAAAAACTTGGAGGGACATTACAGATGGATCTCACATATGCCACCATTCCAGTCCTTGGAGGGGAACACAAGAGGTTTTACAGAGAATCTCGGTTGGCCTACATTGTTAGTAATGAAGCAGACCCCACTAATCATCCTATCTTTGTGCTTGACACTGATTTGGGGTCTAGTTTATTGCAGCTCATTGATATTCCTGAAGCCCCTTTTCAAATCAGAAAGCAACCCATATTTAATCACGAGATACCTCCTCCAACCACCTCTATTTGGAAGATGTTCTTTGATGGAGCTTCTTCTAGCGAAGGCACTGGCACTGGAGTGGTTTTTGTGTCGCCTTGTCAGGAAACCATATCCCTGTCATACAAGCTAGAATTTGAAGCTACAAATAATGTGGCAGAATATGAAGCTATTTTTCTGGGTTTAAGGGCTGCAAAAGAAATGGGAATTGAGGAGGTAGCAGTGTTCGGAGATGCTAAGTTGATAATCCAACAAGTCAGAAATGCTTACCGGGCTAAGCATCCTCGACTTAGGAGTTACAAAAATGAGGTGTGGGCCCTGATTGATAATTTATTCTCGGCGTTCAACATTTCTTTTATTCCAAGAGAGGAAAATACTTTGGCCGATTCTTTAGCTGTCTCAACTAGTCTGTTCAGGATCCCTCTGCCGCCTAAGATCAAATATGATGTTGAGATAAGATACAGGCCATCTATCCCATACAATATCAAGCATTGGAAAGTATTCGAAGATGATCTTGAAATCAAAAAATTTCTTTAGTCTGTCGATGAATTTTCTGCATTGCACATTGATCAGGATCCTAATCTCGAAAGCCACCCTCACCCTAAGATATTTTTAAATAAAATTGCTAATCACCATATTATTCATTTGCCTAGCAATCACATTCCCAAGGGACTAGTCCCTTTAGAAAGACTGTTCGATGGAAATGATGTGGTAGTAAAGGGTAGGTTTTTAAATGGATATGTTGATACAACGGATTGCAACATCGACATACATGAGGAGCCTAAGTTTGTCAAGTTGTCAAGCCATTTGACCAAAGAGCATAGGGTCGAATATACCGAGTTGTTAATAGAATTTGTTGATGTGTTTGCATGGACCTATGAAGACCTCAAGACATATGCCACAACTGTCATTGAACACAAGATCCCACTAAAGGGAGAGGCTAAGTCATTTAGGCAGAAGCTAAGACAGATAAATCCCATGTTATTGCCTGTCATGGAGAGAGAAGTGAAGAAGTCATTAGATGTCGAAATCATTGTCCCCTTGAGATATTCTGAGTGGGTGGCCAATTTGGTCCTGGTGAGGAAGAAAAGTGGAGAAATCAGGCTCTGTGTTGATTTTAGGAACTTGAACAGGAGCTCAAAGAAAGACAGCTATCCCTTGCCCAACATGGAACACATATTGCAGAGGGTAACTGGTGCATCTAGGATATTCATGATTGATGGTTTTTCTAGCTATAATAAGATATCATTCATGCCTGAGGACAGAGAAAAAACAACCTTCACCACTCCTTGGGGCACATTCATGTATGCCAAAATGCCTTTTGGATTAATGAATGCAGGAGAAACATTTTAGGGAGCCATGGACATAGCCTTCATCGGGGACAAAGATCAGTTTGTGGTGATTTATCTGGATGACATCACAGTCTTCTCCAGGTATGATATAGAACACCACTGTCACTTGAGGAAAGTTTTCTTGAAATGCCGGAGGTTTGGCCTTTCCTTAAATCCCAAGAAATCTTTGTTTGCTATGAAGGAGGGGAAGCTGTTAGGCCATCTAGTATCAGCAGAGGGAGTGAGGATTGATCCCAGCAAGGTAAAGGCAATTCAGACTCTGTCACTTCCTAGGTCTAGAAAGGAAGTTCAGGCTTTTTTAGGGAAGATTAACTTTCAGAGGAGGTTCGTCTCAAATTTTGCTGAGTTGGTGAAACACATCACAACCATGCTCAAAAAGGGAAATGAAGTAAAATGGATTGTTGAACCCAAGGAATCTTTTGTCCAAATAAAAAAGGCATTGAATGAGGCACATGTGCTGATCAGTCTTGATTATTCCAAGGATTTCCTAATTTTTTCTTTTTCTTCTTTTGATACAGTAGCAATGGTCTTATTGCAAAAAAATGAGGAAGGATGAGAGCAACCCATTTCCTTCTTTAGTAAGGCATTAAGAAATGCAGAAATCAGGTATGAGATCATGGAGAAGCAAGCCTATGCCTTGGTGAAAGCTCTCAAAGCTTTCAGATTCTATGTCTTGCTTTCAAGAGTGACTACATACATTCCTTTAGCCTCTATGAAAGACATCCTTATACAACCTGACATAGATGGGAGAAGAGGTAAATGGATTGCCAAGATCCTTGAGTTTGACCTGGAGATAAAGCCCACCAAGTTGGTTAAAGGGCAGGGTTTAGCCAAGCTGCTGGTTGAATCCAAGTGCAAGGCCTTGGGAGTTAGCTTCATCAACACTTTCTCAGGAAATTAGCAAGCTGAGTCATCCAACAAAAGCTCTCGGGGTGGCTTATCACTAGTAGAATGCACTTGGTACATAAAAATTTTGTACTTTTTGCAAGAGTTTAAGCCTCCTGATGGAATGGGAAAAAGCAAGGCAAGAGCTTTAAATCTCAAGGTGGTCAGATATTGCCTTATCGACCAAGTCTTGCACTAGAGAGATCCTCTAGGAGTGTTTCTGAGGTGTCTGAACCCACAGAAATCCCAGAAAGTTATGTTCAATTTCCATAGCGGACTTTGTGGAGGGAATCATTTCTGGAAGACCACAACCCACAAAATTCTTAGGGCTGGGTACTACTGGCCCACCTTATTCACTGATGTCTACAGAGAAGTCAGAGCTTGCATCAAATGACAAATGTTCTTAGGAAAGAAAAAGATCAAATCTCTGTCGCTAAAGCCTATAGTAGCTTCAACACCCTTTCAACAATGGGGGTTGGACTTCATTGGAGAAATTCATCCTCCTTTAAGTGGCAAGCATAGGTGGATCCTAACTGCAAAAGACTATTTCACCAAGTGGATAGAAGTTGCCCCCACAAGGAGTGCTTCACACAAGGTAATTATTAGCTTCCTGGAGGATATCATAGCCATATTTGGCTATCCCAACATAATTGTCACTGATAATGCTGCTTCTTTCAAGTCTGAGCCTCTGGTTAAGTTCTGTGAGCAGTTCGAGATTTCACTAATTCACTCCACTCCCTATTATCCTCAAGGAACTGGACTGGAAGAATCTTCCAATAAAAGTCTAATCAAACTCATTAAAAGATTATTGGAAGACAATAAGAGGGGCTAGGATTCAAAGCTCAAATTCGCTCTATGGGACGATCGAGTGACAACAAAGAGGTCCCTGGGCACCTCACCTTTTCAACTTGTGTATGGGACGGAGGCTGTGTTTCCCACTCAGCTAGCTTTACCTATAGAGAAATTCTTTCAAGATCATGAAGGAGAGCCAGACCATATGGTTAGAAGAATTCATCAATCGGTGGAAGTGCAACAGGTCAGGGAGCAGGTAATGGACATAGCTCATAGTCATCAGCAGAAGATCAAGCAAGCCTTTGACAGGAAGGTCAGGAAGGAGGAATTCGAGCTAGGATATTTGGTGTTTAAGTGGGATGCACCCAGGCAGGATAGGGGCAAGCACAAAAAGTTTGATGCCCTCTGGATCGGGCCCTTCAAAATCTCTAAAGTATTCTTAAATAACACATACAGGTTGCAGGATTTGGAGGGTGAAGAGGTTTTTAACAGCCTAGTAAATGGGCATTTCCTGAAGAAATGTTTTGTTTGAGCCTTAGACAATTCCTTTATTTTTGTAAATATTGTTTTTCTATTTATTTTCGGCTTAATAAATGACTCCATAGCCCAATGGAAGGCAACTGGGACCGCAGAAGGAGTTCTTAGAGCATCGCAGGGACGCCTCTATCCCCCATGGAGCCTAATGTTAGCGCCAATTCTTGCAAGGTGGTGTTTCTCTCCGATTTCAGGCCCTTGGTGTAAATGTGTAGAAATGGGGTTGAAAAACCCATCAAATGCATTTTATTCAAAGGCCACAGTCATGAGCGCGAAGCAAAGCACACAGAAGAAGTCCATTTCGAGCTTAAAATCAAGCGAGCGTGAATTTTGTTTTCAACGGGGAGAATCCATAGATGGAGCAGATCGACAGTCATCGGGTAAGCTTGAGCCATGGAGTTGCACAAGGTTTAGCGCATGGGCTCATCTCTTATGGCCAAAGTCACGAAATGATTAGTCATTTTGGCATTTCGGCTACCGAGACTTTGAAAGACAAGGGGTCGCTTCTCCACTGCATTTCAAAAACCTGAAACGCTAAATGTAAAATCCCCCCAGGATCCATTTCGGCATTTAGGCTACCAGAACTTCAAAAGACAAGGGGTCTCTCCTCCATTTCATCGGGAATCGCCGAAACCCGAAACGCGAAATGTAAAAGCCCCCTAGGAGCCGTTTCGACATTTCGGCTACCAGAACTTCAAAGGATAGGGGGTCTCTCCTCCATTGCATCGGGAATCGCCGAAACCCGAAATTAAAATGTAAAATCCCCCCAAGAGCCATTTCGGCATTTCGGCTACTTGAACTTCAAAAGATAGGGGTTCTCTCCTCCATTGCATCAGGAATCGCCGAAACCCAAAACACGAAATGTAAAAGCCCCACAGGAGCCGTTTCGACATTTCGACTACCGGGACTTCGAAAGACAAAGGGGTCGCTTCTCCACTGCATTTGGAATCGCCGAAACCCAAAACGCGAAATGAAAAAGCCTCCTTCAAGACAGTTGCATGGCCATGTGGTTACATTGAGAGTGAAACCTGAAGAAATGAAGGCTGGCCTCCAAGCTTTGGAAAACCGACACGTGGTCACTCTCTATGTATTCAGTCTCGGCCACCCTCCATGGAAGAAGCAATTAATGAATATTGAGTAGGTGGTTGAGACCTCAGCTCAATCCATAAATGGAAGGCATGGGGAGGGTCAGAAGCAGTCAGTTCGTGGTACTCCGATGGATAGTTTTCTTGCAGAAGTCGTGTCGTCTGAAGCAGTGTCAAACAAGAAGCTGCATGTACAGTCTGAAGGAAGATCATGTGCACGTAAATCCTTAAATGAGGTAGCTCAGCTACCCTTCTGGGGCCAAGGAGGTGAATTTCTCTGAGTATATATACTCAGTTTTTGTATTTTTGTAAAGGATGGATGGTAGAGAAAAACTCTCGACTGTAATGTTTTAATGAAGCACTGGTTTTCCTGGCTATGTATATGTATATGAAATTTCCTTGTTTAATGTAAGGCCGCTCTCTTTTTCATCTTGTTTCGATCTCATACTAAAAGGGTTCATGATTGATTGATTCACATGAATCGTCGTGATTGTGTTATGATAAAGGATTTATTATAACGTTGTTATGTTCTTTTAGTGTTTATGATTTTGAATATAAGAAGTTCTTGTGTTCAAAGTTTTCTTCTATAGGCTGTTGGAAGCCCGATGCCTACAACAACCCTTCGCATTTCTTCACAGAAGTATTCCTCCTACTCACCCTTATTACAACTTGCTGTCTGAAGTTGAACCAAGACCTCATCTGCTTGTGCATACCTGGTCTAGTTTCTGAGTTAGAACGATATTGTTCTGAGTTTACTTCCATTCATCACCCTTTATCAACAAATAGTGACATAAACTGATGGGCCTCAAGCTTACTCCTGTTGCAATTTAGGAGTGACTTCTGACGCCAACACTCCTTATATGGACATGTCCTCCATAGTTTCCACCAATTTATCTGAGGCATCTGAATTTTGTGTTGGGGTTAATGTTGATGTAGAAACTTTTGTTGTTCTTATCTATGTCAAGGGAACTGCATCTAGTGGAACTATGGCCAACTATGCATTGTGTTATTTTTCCTTGATCAACTTATCCATCTCTGCTTCCATTTCCCTAATATGTGCATTTTTCTCCATAATCATTTTGAGCATTTCTTCTTTTTGGCTCTCTGTCTCAGCCACCTCTTTAGTCTGTGAATCCTCTATTGCTAGTAGTTTCAATTGTTTCCTAAGTGATGTTATGTCAACATTCTTCTTCTTAATCAAATCTTTTGTTGCTTTGACATTAGCTAGGTCGTATCCAATCTTGAGTACTAATTCCTATAATGATTTTATCTTATTATCCTTGGCCAAAGAATATATTTTTTCAATCTTCAATTGAGATTGGATATTAGTCAGTGATACCTGTAATTTGGAAGTTGTCATTGTATTGTTTTTCAGGTTTTAATAAATCATCTCCCCTGTCTGTCTGTGCATACCCATCTGATCAAGGATGGACATCCTTTATATCAAATTCAAATGAAGTCTTCCTGTAATCAGTTGTTGTCTTTGGATAGGGGACATGTGCTTGTAATAATGCCATTTGCATTGTAACCTTCTATGTGTCAAAAGCTGACAAAATTCTATGCTGAGCAGTAGAAGTTTGTTTCCAAAATTGAGTACAAGTATTTCTTTTGAGAAGTTCATTCTTTTGCTTAATTTCCTTATACTTATCAAAAATATTTGACTCATTTTCTCCATGAATTGATTTAGATGTTAGAGCTTTTTCATGATTCCTTTGTGAAGCTGATGATGATGGAGATCCTGTAAACAAACTGGATGACTATGTTGAAGAGTGTGGTCCTTCCAAGACTATTGTAGACTGCATTTCTCCCTCTTTAAGAAAACCTGTTGTAGGAATGGTTTAGTCTTCTTCCTATATATATTTTAAAATCATCTACTGATACCTATGTGACTGAAGGAGAGTCTTTATTCCTTGAACTTTTCTCTACTTGTTTCTGAGGTGTGATGGTCTGTGAAGTGGTCATAGAAAAAAGTTGTTCTTCTGCTTCTTGCAAGGTGTTCTCTTCCCACTCAGCCTCATTCATGTATTTTTCAATATCTGGCCTTTGTGTATGCACATAGGGAATGATCTTTTGTTTGGTCCTCAACTTAGAAATAATGCCAAATGGATCATATGACCAAGTAAATATTAGAGGAAACTTCATCCATTTTAAGAGGATGTCTGATTCTTCACCTCCTGCTCTGTTGTTGCAAATTAATGGTCCTATCTGTGTTTTAATTCTGAACTGATATTTCTTCTTGGATGCTACAAAGTGGATTTCATTTGAATTTATGATGTCTTATGTACTCCAATGCAAAAATCCTCATTGGGAGGTATTTAGGCAACCTGTATGGTGGCATCTAACATCCATACACCCTTATTTCTGTATAATTTTGGTATAAATACCAGTCACATGTCTTGGCCTGCTCGGTTAGATGTAAAACCTTCTGAATTTCTTCACTAACCCCAGGTTCTGTACTGCTTCTTAGTAAACAAGTAGTTGGATAAATGAACTGATCAATAAAGTATTTGAAAATGAACTCCGCTAAGTTCTTTCTCGCCAATGAAGTCCAAAAGATGACTAACTATGATCTTCCTTATTCATTTAGCTTCTGGAGTGTGAAAGGGAACATGTCTTCTTGATAGAATATGAACATATAAACAAAAATTGAAGAATACTTGAACATTCCTTCAGTTTGAAACTTAATAAATTTTTCATGAATGTTGTCAACCAAGAATTGACTGAAATTGAAGTTCATAGAAACCTTTTCTTCTGTAGAGAAAATGGACAGAAAAACTAAAATAGGTTCATCTACCCATCCATCAAAATAATATACTAATAGATATGAGAGCATGGAGGTAATCTGATTAGCCTTCTCTGGGAAAATAGAAGAGGGGCATGGTGGATTTTTCTTAGGCAGTTGGGCATCTTCAGGGAAGAAAATTTAAAAAATTTGGGCTCTCTGGGAAAAGGTCAATTTATGATATAATTCATTTAGCGCTTCGACATAGAAAGGGGTGGTGGAGTTATTTTGAGGGATATCCAACATTTGGTTAATGGTCTTAGGAGTAATTGTAAATAGAATTTCACCATTGCAAGATGCAATGGCTCTTTGGCTTGGAAGATAACTAGCTTCGCATTGAAGTATGAATTCAGGGAAAAGGTAGGTTTGGGGAAACATGTAGAGGGGTAAATTGGATTCCCAGAGTCCAATTCCATCACTCTGGTCAAGGAAATTATCCTTCGGCCAGTAGTGTAATTCAAATTAATCGAATTCACACTTAGGCTCTATAACTTTATAATCTTTGTCTGCCAAAGGAATGTGATCAAAGTCAATTGACGGGGGAACCATTGGATTTTTAGAGGTGTCGACAGACTTGCCTTTGGAAGCCATAATTGAAAAACTAACAACATAATAGGTTAGCAATGTTGTAATTACCGAGAAAATATCTCGCCAGTTGAAGGTAAGTGATGGTGGTGGTAGTCTGACAAAAGCCTTTTCTCGGTCTTCACGGGTTCTCAGCCAACAAATAGTGTAATGGGGGGGCAAACAAGGTTTTTTTTGTATGTGCAGGGATATTCGTTAGGGTGCGGGACCATTATAGGACAACTAACGTTCATAGGGAAGGAGTTAATTGGTTAATGGATAGGAGGTGTGAGGACAAGTGTCGTGTAGGGAGAGGGGGAGTAGTGGGGAATAGGTGATATCGGGAATGAGTTAGTCGGATTTCAGAGGGGGTAGTAGGCGGATTGTGATAGTCAAAGGGGGGGGATCCAAAACGATGAGGGAGTGCCACGTTAGGTGCGGTCGGGATGGGGAAAAATAACTTTTTGGACCCCCGTTTGTAGATAAAGTTTTGTAGGTCGGGGGGGGCGAAAAAAAATGAGGGTTGTCGATCGGGAAAAGGGATAATGTCATCGGGGAAGATCTGTGAGGAATTTATGTGCTACAATACAAACTATCTTGTCAATTTTCCAACTTTGGTTAAAACATATGTGCCATAAAGAAAAATATTTTCTTTTGAAACCTTTACATTCTCATTTTATTTTTCCTATACTAATCTAACTTATTTTCATCAACTTAGGGTGCATTTTAATGTGTCGACCCTGTTTAATTTTCTCTGAAGAGAAAATTTATCTAACCTACTTTCTATCCTATGCATCTAACTAATTAATCCATCTTAAACAATTGGATTAATTTCTTCCTCTACCTAACTATTTTAGCCAAGATTAAAGAGTTTGGCTATAATTATTCTCTAACCTAACAGCAGAAATTGAAAATTGTTTGATCATGATTAAATTGTATTATTCAAACACGGATCTAGGAATGTGACATTCAAATTTGTAGCAATTTCACACTTATTTTTCTTTTCATGGGGTTTTCTTGTTTTTCTCTCTCTTGTTTTTAATTTTCTTTCCTCCTTTTTTCATTTCTTTTCTTTTCTTTTCTACCATCTTTTCATTTACACTATTTTTTTTTATCTTTTATCTTTTACTTTTGGAAATCATTTGCAGAATGTAATATTATTTACAATATAAAATCATTGAAAGAAAAATATTCAATCACCATTTTATACTATTAACTATAGGACTCTAACAACTTTGAACTGCCATATCTGCATATAAAGAGCAGGAGGCATAAACTAGTGGAGGTGAAACAACAATCTGATATGAATCTCCTGACATCTACAAACACTTTCTTCTGTCAGTACAGGGACACTCACGAAGATTGCTGGTATCATTGAACCTCCCACTCTATTAACTAGCTTGTTTTTGCGGGGGGGAAATTAGAAAAATCTTGGTAAAGAAAGCTCGATATGAATCATTCATAATCATAATTGGTAAAGAAAGCTCGATATGTGTAATATTCCAGATATAAAAAGTATGCAGAACATAAATAAAATTCTAGAAATGGAAGATGAACAACAATATAACCAGAACAACACCACAATAATGCCAAAATGATATCAGAATAACACTAGAAAGAGCACTTTGATTACTGAGAGCAATGTTCACTTGCCTCTTCGAGGGGGTAACCTCCAGTAGAGCAGAGCTCTATTATAATAATATCCAAGACAACAGTTCTCATACCATGAAATCCTATTTATACTAAATATGTCTATCAAAAGAACCATCTAGAGGAAGATCCTTCTAGAAGTGGAAGCTTCTGTTAGGTCTTCTTACATTCGACTTATTCTTCCTTATTGCTAGGCCTTATTAATATTGGCCTTTATTACATCGGAATATATTATTCTACCTATGTGAGGGGTTAGGTCCCTAACATGTCTTCCCCTTAAAAACAACCTTGTCCTCAAGGATTGAGATGTGGAAATTGTTGCATAATAGTAGTTGGTTCCCAAGTGGCATCAGTTGGGTTTGTATCTTTCCACTGGACTAACACTTCCTTGATGGTTCGCTGACGCAGGCGATTCTCATGCTGGTCCAAAACTGCTTGTGGTTGTGGCCAAATGGAGCCTTCTTCGTCCAACTCGGGAAGGTTGGTTTAAGTTTCGCACTTAGTTCCAATCACCTTATTTAAGAAGGAAACATGAAAAACATGATGTAGCTTAGAATGAATGGGCAAAGCTAACTGATAGGCCACCTATCCCACACACTTGAGAATGGTATAAGGACCATAAAATTTGGGCGCCAGTTTCTGACAATGGTCAACCTTGAGGGAATTTTTCTTGTAAGGTTGCAGTCGAAGAAACACTTTCTCCCCTCTACAAATTAACGTTCTGAGTGACCTTGATCTGCTTGTTGCTTCATGCGATTCTGGTCCATGACCAAATTATCTTTGAGGGTACGGAGAATAACCTCTCGAACTGTAAGTGTTTGGTCAACCACCTGGACCTTCGAGACACCTGGAAAATATGAGAGAACTGAAGGTGGATTTTGTCCATATACCACTTCAAAAGGAGTCATGTAGGTAGTTGTATGGTATGAAGTGTTGTACCACCATTCAGCTAGTGGTAACCATTGAGCCCACTAATTTTTCTTTTCCGAGGCAAAACACCTCAAATATGTTTCCAAACACTTTTTGACAACTTCAGTTTGACCATCAGTCTGGGGATGATAAGCGGTGCTAAGATGCAATTGGGTGCCTTGTAGCTTGAACAGTTCTTGCCAAAAATTATCGGTGAAAGTTGAGGTGCTATCAGAAACAATAGAATGCGGCATGCCATGAATCTTGAAGACCTGATCCATGAAAATTTGAGCCACAATGGATGTTGTAAATGGGTGTTGAAGAGCAAAGAAATGAGCATACTTGGAAAGACGATCAACTACCACCATGATGACTGATTTATTGCCCGATTTAGGTAAGCCTACAATAAAATCCATAGAGATATCCCGCCAAATAACAAGTGGAATCGGAAGCAGTTGTAGTGTGCCATGAGATTTGATTGTTTCTCCCTTGTTACATTGATAGACATCACATTCAAACACAAAATTACAAACGTCATGTTTCATACCATCCCAGAAAAAAGAACGTTTGACCCTGTCATAGGTTTTGGTAAACCCGAAGTGCCCAGATGTGGGTGTAGCATGAAGCTTAGAAAGTACTATGGATTTAAGTTTTGAATGTTTAATTAAATAAAAATGGCCTTTGTATAGAAGCTCATCATGGATCCAAGAGTACCATGGGGAAAATAGAGAATTGGACTGCAATTGTTGTATCAGATGCGAACTTTTGGGATCTTGTAGCCATTCCTAGCAAACAACTTGGAGCCAATCTGGTACAATGAAGGATGGAGAAAAAAGAGACCCTTCATCTTCATATTTTCGGGAAAGTGCATCTGCAACCACATTGTATTTACCTTTATTGTAAATGATCTCATAATCATATCCAAAGAGCTTAGTCACCCATTTTTGTTTCTCTGGGGAGGAAATGCATTGTTCCAGAAAATACTTGAGGCTTTGATGATCTGTCTTAATTTGGAAGCATTTCCCCAATAGATAAGGGCACCAAAGATCAACGACATGCAGAATAACCAACATTTCCTTTTCATAGATTGATTTGCCCAAATTTCGTTCAGACAGTTGTTTGCTGGTAAAGGCCAAAGGCCAACCCTCTTGCATAAGGACAACGCCAATTCCTTTCCCTGAAGCATCACATTCCAGGACAAATCTCTTTGTCAAATCAGGAAGGGCCAGGACTAGAGTGGTGCACATGGCCATCTTCAATGTTTGAAAAGCCTGAGCAATGACTAGAGTCCAATTGAGAGGTTTCACAATCTTTCCATAATTCTTAACAAACTTTCGATAATAACCTGTTAAGCCCATAAATCCATGCAAGATTTTGAGAGTCTTTGGGTGAGGCCAGTCTTTCATAGCTTCAATCTTTTTAGGATCCACCCTGACGCCTACCTTGCCAACAACATGACCCAAGTATTTGACTTCTAAGGTGCCAAAAGAACATTTAGATTGTTTCAGGAAAATTTGGTGCTGAGAGAGTAGATGTAGAACTCGATCCACATGAGCAAGATGGTTTTTTCAGGTTTTTCTATAGATGAGGATATCATCAAATAAAACTAAGACAAAATGAAGGAGAAAAGGATGGAAAACATGATTCATGAGGCTTTGGAAAGTGGAGGGAGCATTACACAGGCCAAAGGGCACGACTAAAAATTCATAGTGGCCCTCATGAGTTCTAAAGGAAGTTTTAGGAATGTATGCCTCTTTCATACGGATCTGGTGGTATCCAGAATGAAGATCAAGTTTAGTAAAGAACTGGGCACCACTCAATTCATCCAAGAGGTCATCAACAACAAGAACGTGAAACTTGTCTTTAATGGTGAGTTTGTGGAGGGCGCAGAAGTCAGGACACATGTGCCAAGAATCTTCTTTCTTAAGGACCATGAGCACAGGAGAAGAGTAGGGGCTCATACTAGGGCAGATAACACCTGTGTTAAGCAGTTCTTGAACCATTTTCTCAATTTCATTTTTTTGGGAAAAGGGGTGACGATAGGGATGGATATTGGGAGGAAGGCTTCCTGGGACAAGGGAAATGGGATGATCATGAACACCACGGTAAGGAGGGAGTCCCTAGGGAGTGTAAAAAACCATTTGATATTTATAGAGGATGGATTGGAGGTCTTGCGACACAGAGGGTGTCTCAGTTGCTTGTATGGCATGGATTTGAGCAATAACACCTGAATGACCTTTTTTGAGCAGCTTTTCCATGTGATGGGAACTAATGATCTCAGGGGAACCGATGGTGATGCCTTGGAACTTATATTATTGGCCCTCCTGGTCGAATTACATGGTTAATTCCTTAAAATCCATGAGAATGGGACCCAAAGTCCTTAGCCAGTCTGCACCCAACACAATGTCACTACCACCCATGTCGATATCAAACATATGAGATTTCAGGTGGTAGTCACCAATTTGGAGATGCACATTTTCACAACGCCCTCCACATTTCATGGACCCACCATTGGCAATCATGATTTGGAAATTATTGACTACACGGATATAGCAATTAGTTTCTTGGGCGATGCGGCGATGAATAAAATTATGGGTGCTTCCACTATCAACAATAATGATGACCTTCCTATGCTTGATGTATCCAATTAGCTTGAGGGTTTGGGGAGCAGAGAAGCCAGTGAGAGCATTTAGGGAAATGACCGGTTCTACTTCGGGAGGGTCTGAAGGAGGGATTATGTCAGTAGGTTCAGGTGACATAGACACACAGGGGGATTTAACATCCTCTTCTGAAACATCCTCCGAGATGGCCATAATTTTTTTTTATTCCTTACACTTGTGTCCTGGAAAATATTTGTCATCACAATTATAATAAAGGCATTTGAGTTGGCGTTCGTCCATTTCGGCCCTGCTTAATTTTTGGATCTTTAGTGGAGTAGAAGAAGGAGTGGGATTTACTGGTTTAGTGCGAGGAATAAAGGAGGGTTTCTGGTTTTGAGAAGAGACAACCTGTTGTGCTTCCTTATCTCTTTTAGTAGCCTCCACCCAACTCTGAGGACGAGCCATGAGGACATGGGCACAAATATCATTCTTGAGGCCACTGATAAAACATTCTCAGAAAAAAAGCATCAGACATGCCCTATGTACGAAAATCCAGTCGCTCAAAAGCAACTATAAAGTCTTCCACTGTGCCAGATTGTTTCAACTTTGTCAAATGACCTAAATTGTTGGTGTTAGTGTCAAATCATTCATAAAGTTCTACCACAAAGTGTGTCCAAGAAACATACCCTTGATGGGCAATTTTTCTTCATTGCCACCATTGCCAACGTTCTTGATCTAGATGGAGAACACCATATCGAAGTTTGGCCAAATCATCTGTAATGTTGTACAAAGAGAAATAATGTTCCATTTGAGTTACCCAACCAGTGGGATCCGAGCCATAAAATTTGGTCACATCCACATGCGAAAGGCATAGGTCACACTGAAAGTGATGGGGATGAAAATTATGGGAATGAGAGGAAGTTTCAGCTTCGGTATGCAAAGGTGGGTCAGATAAATGGGATATGTAGGGATATGCATCTTGGTGTAGATCTGATCGAAGTGAAAGATTCAAGATGGATAGTAATGTCTTATTTAAGTTCTTCTTTGAGTTCCTCGATTGAGGCGACGATGGAGGAATGCATGTTTTTATTGATGGTGGAAATATTGACACTGAACCATCTCACTTCTTGTTGGGTCTCTGTGAAATTAGATTGCAAGGTATTGAAGCGAGCTTCCAAGTCTTGGATACGGGTATGGGACATGATGATGAGGGAACCAAAAAGGGGCAGGTGGGGTCAAAACATATGGTGAAAAATGATAGGTATGAATGTGATAAGGGCAAAGAGATAAATCCAAAGGAATAGGTCTCAAATAATGGTGCAACAAAATCCAGTTTTTTTTTTTTTTTTTTTTTTTNGTAGTGATTTGGAAACTCGAATGCAGGAGACACAATTGTGCAGCAATAGATCTTGTCTGCTTTGTTTTTTGTTTTCGTCCCCAAAGGTTAGGTATTCAAGGGTTCTACAGACAAGGGTTTGTCCTGTGCTATAGCTCTTTGATATACGTGCGGGGTCCAACAGTAGTACTCGACCCAATATCTCAGGGCACCAACTAAAGAGGTTAAACCGTGCCCTTAGTCATACTACCCAACTACCCAGGTACTAGAGAGTATCTTCGTGAGTGTTGTTCTCGGTGGCACTATAGCAGTCAGGCAACTGATCTGTTTATCTAAAGAGGGCTTCAGGAAATCTAATTCGATCTGTATACATGTGTTGCTTGATGCGCTACCACTCGAAGAAGGGTGGTCAACAGATGTGCGCTTAAGTACCACTTGTATTTCCTGCATGTATGAATCCCTCAACCGCGGGTTTATGCACGTAATGATAGATCTCTGTAGCTTAAAGACGTTGGAATACGTCTCTACCCTGAAAAAAAATTAACCCACACTTTTCTGCTGAGGAAAGTGCTTTGATACCACTTGTAATATTCCAGATATAAAAAGTATGCATAACATAAATAAAATGTTAGAAATGGGAAATGAACAACAATATAACCAGAAAAACACCACAATAATGCCAAAATGATATCAGAATAACACCAGAAAGAACACTTTGATTACTAAGAGAAATTCCCACTTGCCTCTTCGAGGGGGAAACCTCCAGCAGAGCAGAGCTCTATTACAATAATATCCAAGACAACAGTTCTCATAACCTTGACTCCTATTTATACTAAATATGTCTATTAAAAGAACCATCTAGAAGAAGATCCTTCTAGAAGCGGAAGCTTCTATTAGGTCTTCTTACATTCGACTTATTCTTCCTCATTGCTAGGCCTTATTAATATTGACCTTTATTACATCGGAATATATTGTTCTACCTACTTGAGGGGTTAGGTCCCTAACAATATGCATCATATGAAGTCTTACATATTTCAGACAAAAACTTTATGGACATTACCAGGGCATTGCTACACATATTGATAGAAAAAAACATGGTAAACAACAAGACAGAGAGTGATTTTATTTCACGTAATTTATTCAATATTTACTACAATAGAAATAAAGGGAATTGATCCAAGAAAAATGTCAACTAATACATGGTAGCTGATAATACTAAGAGGAACATGCGGCAAATAATAATATTATTAATACCAACACACATACTAGAATCTTGTTACTAGGAAAATTTGTATGAATCTCAATGCATGTATGAATCTGCAATGATAAATGGCTCCAACAACACCGTGTCATGTATGCCCACAACATGTTGAAACACACAAATAATAAATTCTACATGTGTAACTAGGGATTGAAGGCACATGAAACTGGCCAACTAGGGCCTCCATTATTTGCATGGTGACTATGTTGCAGTGAGAGGCCCTATTTGCATCCGAGACAACCGTCCACATGCATACCTTGTACGCTTCATCTATTCCACCATAGAAATGGTATTGTAAGTAATGATACCTTGCACCTGCAATGACCTTCCCCCACTTGGATAACACACGAAGCCCCACCCACAAAATCACATGAGTAGTAGCAGTGTTCTAGCACGACCTTCATAATTTTTAAAGCATTTGCACGCACAACTTAATTTGGAGAGGAGTAAATGGTTTCAGGTGAGCACCAATTATCAAGGGATAAGGCTAGAGAGGGATATCGAGAAATAAGGTTGGTTGACTATGAAAGGAAAAAAAAATAGGTATCACTTGGTGGCCTTTCCTTGCCCCAACAGAGGAATCAACTCGTCGTAGGGAGATTGAGGTATGGTTAGTGACACAATTTAGTTTTAGCCATGCTTTTCATCTCGACTCAACAACATATACAATTCACTTTATTTCTTCCTTCTCCCAATCCGTTGAACATGTCTCTCATGCCAAGGGTCATGGATGGGTGGTTCTTCCCCTCCTTCAATAAGACATTCAAAGGTCGACCATAACTTTATAATCAACCTCTCATCATCCAAAATTTGATCTAGTGAGCAGAACAAGTCTTGGATTGCTTCTGAAGACCCTTTCTTCAGGGTCGTATTTCCCACCTTTAGGCAAGGGTTTTGATATTGAGGACTTCAGTACGAGTAGGGACTTCAAACCGAAAATTTATTGAGGGAATTAAACCTATTTATTGCAAGAGGTGAAATAAAGTCCTCTTTGAACCAAGTGAAT
The DNA here is from genome assembly GCA_009831015.1 of Picea engelmannii. Taxonomy (NCBI): domain Eukaryota; kingdom Viridiplantae; phylum Streptophyta; class Pinopsida; order Pinales; family Pinaceae; genus Picea; species Picea engelmannii. The sequence goes on from ML807105.1 coordinate 103,046, forward strand.
TAGGACTAAGTATTGACTTGAAAAGAAAATACTAAGTCGGGTATCCAAGTCAAGATATAATACCAGAAGGGTGGAATGAAACTATAGTACGAGGGAAGGTCTTCATTTATGCACTTGAATGTCAGGGGTTTGTTTAGTTTCTTTGAGAGAATGAGAGTTGTGTTCTCGAGCGGGGTGGGAAATAGTAGCCCCTATCATTTTTCATGCATGTTAGTTCGATAACCCTTATTCTCTCTTTATAAATCACAATTTACATGGAAGAAACTTTAATTAAACAAAAAAACAGAGGCAATTTGATGGTTGAAGGATGGCTCACCAGACATAAGGAGGGCGAGAAAGGATGGCTTGCTTGACTTAAAGAGGGCGAGGAAGGATAACTCACTTTACATAAGGAGGGAAAGGAAGGATCGCTCTCAAAGATTTCATGTTGTTATATGTAACCAATTATGGATGCCAATAAATAACCATAAAGAAAATTGTGAAAGTTTTCATATATATAAAAATTGGAAATAGTAGTCCTTGGTGTTTTTCATGCGTGTTAGTTCGATAACCCTTATTCTATCTTTATAAAGCATAGTTTACACAAGAGAAACTTCAATTGGATAAAAAACATAGGCAATTCGACGATCGAAGGATGTATCACCTGACATAAAGAGGGAGAGGAAGGATGGCTCATCTAAAATAAGGAGGGAGAGAAAGGATAGATCGCGAAGAGTTCATATGGTTATATGTAACCAATTATGTATTCCAATAAATAACCATAAAGAAAATTTAAAGAGTTTTCATATATGAAAAAATTGATTTTTTTCCTGCTATTTTCATCTCTATCCAAATCTAAGTGTTGGTTTTCCCTTTTCAATCACAATCCAACTTTTGTTTTTTCGTGTTCCTTATTTTCAACAAAATGTAGTACAGGAAAAATCACTACAATTTATATAACAAGAACATCTATATTCAAAATAGATATGTAGTCTATTTATAGTACTTGTTAAAAATAACTAACTGTTGGAGTGGGGAGATTCACAATTTTTTATTGAAACTTTAGTTTATGAGTTTTGGAAAATTTAATTTAACAAATTATCATGTGTTTATTATGCAAGGGGTTTCAATGTTACAGAGCACATGGGTTCCACCAGTCATGCAAAACGTCTGACTTCTAATATAAGTAGCCTTACAATTTTTGTGACCCTATGGGGATTGTTATCTATCATATCTCAAATCATGTTACAAAACATGAATTATCCTTCATGACACTTGATTTCACATGTTCTCGTGATTTTTGTCATGGGTTTATACTAATTTACGTCTATGTGAAAATATGTGATAAAATTATATCTCTATTATATATCCAATCTTTTATGTGAAGAGTTGTGATAACATATTACTTACTTTGTAATAAAAGAAATATGTAGATCAAGAAAATAGGTTTGGTATTAAACTTGCCACTTCCATTGTAAGGAAAAAAAGCTAGGATAGATAGTTTGTACCTTAATTGTAGGTTTGGGATTTCCAACGTTCCAACAATAACTTCATCCCACAAACAATGTATATTCAGCTAATCGATGATGTAATGTATGTGTATCTTGTAACTGAATTGTAAATATATGTAGAATCACAGTGGAATTGAGGAAAGGTGGTAGAATGCTGCCAAAAATCATCACATACAATGATATGCCACAAACATAGATCAATTTTCTAGTCAATATAATGTATCACCATAATGCATCGTTTGTCATCCTAAAAAAAACACATCTTATTTAAAGACATCAGAAAGATAATCAATGAAGTTCCTCAGAAAGAGATTCAATGAAGTTATAATAGACTGAAAACTTAGGTTATCTAACATTGGAAAAAATGCATTGTAGATGCAATGAAGTTATAATAGACTGAAAACTTAGGTTATCTAACATTAGAAAAAATGCATTGTAGATTCAATGAAGTTACAATAGACTGAAAAATTAGGTTATCTATCAAAGCTCTACAATAAGTCATCGATCTTGTTAGCCAATAGTTTGTTTTGATAAAATCAATTTAAATATTAAAAAAAAAATATTTTTTCCTATGTACAAGTTTGGAAAGAAAGAAAATATTTATAATCAAAGAAAAAGTAATTGATGGTCAACGATAAATCGAATGCTATAATCCTAGAGTGGTAAATGTGAGCTCATATCTTCTACAAGGTTATCCTCCCTAACACTTCCAACAATTGCTCATAAACATAATAAAACCCATAATGTTAATTAATTATGATTTTAATTACTTAACCACCTATATATATCCCAATCCTTATTTTTACATAGCCACAAAACTCTTAGAAATTACCTTTATTGAACTTTTAGAAATAATCTTAAAATCATGATTTTATAATTATTTATTAGCAATATGTTTTTAGTAATCAATACTTTAATTTAGACCTTGAATA
>ML807105.1:203718-226296 GCA_009831015.1 Picea engelmannii
TTCAAAGATGATATTATCAATGCAGGATTATAATTGCATGTTAAATTTCCAGACCAATATCTCTACCTTGTTATTCTAGTAGTTAATACTTGGGGTTCAAGGTTAGAAGTGAAGTTGTTATATAGAGTTTATGGTATCAAATCCCATATCTTATATTAGTATAGTTGGAAATGAAAAATTACAAATATATTATGTGCTTTGTTTGGTGTTATTAAATAAAATATGATTTAATTAAGAGATGGCTTATGAATACAAAATTACAAATCACATAAAAACCCAAGGTCAATCCTTCCCAAAAATAAAATTCACATCCAAAATAAGAATAAGAATAAGCTTTTAAAAAAATCTACTTTTACTAAAAGGATAATCATCATTTTTTGTCATAATAAAACATCTTTAACATGTGTCAATGTGTCATAACTTCACCTTCTCAATAAGAATTTGGGTTAGTCAATGCACAAAGATGATGAACAAAACATGGAAATAACCACCCTAAAACCAAATTTAAACTTATGTAACAATTTTTAAAATACTAGCATAGACATCTTAACTTTGGATTTATCATGCTTCAACAAGGATCAAATCCTCCAAAGTGTAAACGAATCCTCGTATCATTTATGTGTCATCAACAATGTATATTTTTGTCTCATAGCTTTATCTAAGGACGTGACCAAGGAAGCATCCATGTCCATATGATAAGTGCATCTAGAGTCGACAACCCATTCACTCTGAGAAAAAAAAACACTTAAGAAGTTCCAACTTGGAAGGTGAAATTATCACTAGGTCAGCAAACAACGAACACATCTCCTTCAAGTCGCTTGACCTTTTCCTCTAAGTCATCCCTCTTCTCATCACAAACTTTCTCCACATGTCCAATATCTCCATAGTACTGATATGTCTTCTTATTTTGGTTCTTCTAACTAGATGTATGTTCATTAGTCCTTCCTTTAGTTTTATGGTCAAGGCATTTCGGTCTTTGTATAGGGATATTAAATCATCCTCTTTCCTTGTGATTCATATTTTCCTTTCCCTTGAGAAAGTGATCTTGATGTTTACCACCAATCTTTCCTTTATCCAACAATCTATGTTGTTAAGTGATCAATAGGTTTTAGAAAGCGTCAAAGGTATATCCTTTCTATCTTCCTTGCAAGCCTACCAGGTGGTGCGGAAAGTCGAAATGAACACGTCAAATGGTGATCTCAGATTCATCAAGACCAACTCAATGAGTTTTCCATATTTCTTCTGATAATTCTTTCCATATTCTCCCAATTTCAACTATAGTTCCTTCACATGTGCCAGATAGTCCTCAATTATGTCAAATAAATGAGGATCGAAATAGATCAACTCTTTCTCTAACTGCATGAAATGGATTTAATCAAATTTATCGAACAAAGACTTCAAATTCTTCTAGACTTGATGAGGGTAGTTAATTCCACTAGTATGGAACCGAATCTTCTGCGCGATATAGGTCAGGATGAACCCCACATCCTCATTCTTCTATCCATCAACAACAAACCTCATTTGATCGTCTATTGGACTAGGAATTATAGTCTTTGTATATTTCCACATTCCTTTACTCTTTTGTAAGGTTTCCATTTCTAGTTCCCATATAACATAGTTTGACGCATTTAAAAAAACAAGATCAATCTTTGAAGCCATCTTCGATATATAACAAATCTGATTTTTTTCCAAGGGTTACAATTATCAAATCACTGGCCCAAAGTTAATCACACAACATAGAGGGACTGTGGCGGTGAGTGCGTGCAACTCTGCGCGCGAGTGTATAGAGGCTACGTTTTTAAATATGTTTTGTTTTGTTTGTATATATATGTTGTTTTATTTTTGTTTTTTTTTATCTTGTTTTGATTTTCGTTTTTAATTTTTGTTTTTTTATATTATATATTATATATTATATATTATATATATAATATATATTATATATAAGATATATAATATATATTATATAATATATTATATATAGGCCTAGACTATAACTCTTCCAAACTCTTCCATCTAAATTATTGGGGGCCCACCGAGAAAAGAGAATAAAGAGAAGGATGAGGGATTTCCAAACACCTACCATGAGAAATGATGAAATCCACTATGGTGATGAGTGAAGGTATAAATGAGGTTATTATAACTAGGAGACAAAGGATGATGAAATATCGAGGCCCGTAGAAATATGTCTTAAGTGTCCTCCCTCATACAAGAGCCACCTAGATAGAAAATGAATGATTTAATTAGTATGTAAATATGCATTTCCACTTCAATTTAAAGATACAAACTAAATGAAATGTCGAAATTTTTAATGTTACTCACTCGAAATCAACAATTATTATTAAATTTGGAAAACCATGAATCCACAATTATCCTATATAAAATCTGGAGAGTTTTTTTCTCTTTGAAGTAACATAAAAGTTAGTTGTTATTCTAAGTAGTGAGATTTGTTTATTCTGTAATAATAAAATGTTAATTAGTTTTCAATTTAAAAAAAATTGTTCTTCAACTTGATCACCTTTTAACTTATTCCTTTCACCACTAATTTACGAATTATGGTTTTCTTATGCAGAGGATGAAGGATGGTTTTTTAATTAGCTTTATTATTTTTTCAAAGATGATATTATCAATGCAGGATTATAATTGCATGTTAAATTTCCAGACCAATATCTCTACCTTGTTATTCTAGTAGTTAATACTTGGGGTTCAAGGTTAGAAGTGAAGTTGTTATATAGAGTTTATGGTATCGAATCCCATATCTTATATTAGTATAGTTGGAAATGAAAAATTACAAATATATTATGTGCTTTGTTTGGTGTTATTAAATAAAATATGATTTAATTAAGAGATGGCTTATGAATACAAAATTACAAATCACATGAAATCCCAAGGTCAATCCTTCCCAAAAATAAAATTCACATCCAAAATAAGAATAAGAATAAGCTTTTAAAAAAATCTACTTCCACTAAAAGGATTATCATCATTTTTTGTCATAATAAAACATCTTTAACATGTGTCAATGTGTCATAACTTCACCTTCTCAATAATAATTTGGATTATTCAATGCACAAAGATGATGAACAAAACATGGAAATAACCACCCTAAAACCAAATTTAAACTTATATAACAATTTTTAAAATACTAGCATAGACATCTTAACTTTGGATTTATCATGCTTCAACAAGGATCAAATCCTCCAAAGTGGAAACGAATCCTCGTATCATTTATGTGTCATCAACAATGTATATTTTTCTCTCATAGCTTTATCTAAGGACGTGACCAAGGAAGCATCCATGTCCATATGATAAGTGCATCTAGAGTCGACAACCCATTCACTCTGAGAAAAAAAAACACTTAAGAAGTTCCAACTTGGAAGGTGAAATTATCAGTAGGTTAGCAAATAACGAACACATCTCCTTCAAGTCGCTTGACCTTTTCCTCTAAGTCATCCCTCTTCTCATCACAGACTTTATCCACATGTCCAATATCTCCATAGTACTAACATGTCTTCTTATTTCGGTTCTTCTAACTAGATGTATGTTCATTAGTCCTTCCTTTAGTTTTATGGTCAAGGCGTTTCAGTCTTTGTATAGGGATATTAAATCGTCCTCTTTCCTTGTGATTCATATTTTCCTTTCCCTTGAGAAAGTGAGCTTGATGTTTACCACCGATCTTTCCTTCATCCAACAATCTATGTAGATGAGTGATCAATAGGTTTTAGAAAGCGTCAAAGGTATATCCTTTCTATCTTCCTTGCATGCCTACCAGGTGGTGCGGAAAGTCGAAATGAACACATCAAATGGTGATCTCAGATTCATCAAGACCAACTCAATGAGTTTTCCATATTTCTTCTGATAATTCTTTCCATATTCTCCAAATTTCAACTATAGTTCCTTCACATGTGCCAGATAGTCCTCAATTATGTCAAAGGAATGCGGATCGAAATAGATCAACTCTTTCTCTAACTTCATGACATGGATTTAATCAAATTTATCGAACAAAGACTTCAAATTCTTCTAGACTTGATGAGGGTAGTTAATTCCACTGGTATGGAACCGAATCTTCTGCGCGATATAGGTCAGGATGAACCCCACATCCTCATCCTTCTATCCATCAACAACAAACCTCATCTGATCGTCTATTGGACTAGGAATTATAGTCTTTGTATATTTCCACATTCCTTTACTCTTTTGTAAGGTTTCCATGTCTAGTTCCCATATAACATAGTTTGACCCATTTAAAAAAACAAGATCAAACTTTGAAGCCATCTTCGATATATAACAAATCTGATTTTTTTCAAAGGGTTACAATTATCAAATCACTGGCCCAAAGTTAATCACACAACATATATGACTCAATAAGATTTGTATAAAATAGGTGAAGGTCTAAACCATCATCTCTCATACCATGTTGGGGATTGGGTGTAACCTAATTACTAAACAAATAAACTGAATTGTAGATAGTCGAAGAGAACTAATCTTCAAATATAAAAGGTGGTTTCTAAAGACATCGTTACCACACTTAAGGGAATTGCATTGTGATTAGAATGTCACAATGCATATTGAACATGCACACCATGTTCAACATAATTGGCATATGAAAATGACCCATTGGGTCTGGTATTTATAGCCTTAAGATATAACCAACTTCCTTGGAATCATGAAGATCTTGTCCACGTGCAACCATCAGAGGTCAAAGTTGACTCTATCAAATCCGTTTTGTCTAGTCATCTTGTCAAAGATAATCAACTTGATTATTCATGCATCCAACACATAGTCGATTTCTCAACTGGTCGATCCACCAACAGATTGTCTTTGACTATTGGTCAAATGTCTAATTAACAGCCTATTCAACTACTTGATCGATTATTGTGAGCTCCTGGTTGATTGTTTGACCAACTGTTTCCAACTATTGGTCGATCGCCCAACCGACTGATTCCAAGAGAAGTGTGATGAACCATCAGAACCTAAGGTTCCAACAATGCCAAATTTTGTTCATTTCATGTCTATGAGAAATAAAAATTAAGGGAAGAGATGATGGTCCAAAGTTTTCAAATTTGTATAACCTGGTAATATCATCAATAATTATAGTTTCTAAAATATTCTTGGGATCCTTTAAATCCTTAATTACAACTTAGTGAGGTGAAAATTATATGGTTTTACCTTCACTAGAAGGAGTGAATTGATACACTAATAGTAGGTTATAGGAAAACGTTGGAACACATAATACATAATTAAAATGTCCATCATCTAGTTGAATTATTCCAATCATCACCAACAATTATTTGTTGGTGTTACATTCTTTAAGAACAAAAACTATGACTTATCCTTGCCAAATGATAATATGCTCTAGAATCAATAAGCCACTCATTAGAAGAAGAAGTACATGTTGCATTGAAAAAAAAAACAAATGCAAAAATAACATGTCCATAAGAAAAATAATTATAAGAAGAAATATATAGTTTGATGTTGTTCTTATTCATGACCACTTTTAAGGATTCCATCTTCTTGAAATATTTTTATCATACGTAGGGAAAATTTTAAGGATCCATACGTATCTTAATATCTACAAATCTCGAAGAAAATTACAAATTCTTAAAATTCCAACCATAAAACATTTGGCGATATTTTTGTACAAGTATTCAAATTTCTAAGGATTTTATATAGTTTCTGAAAAATATTGGCGATTTTTATAGTAAAATACTTTTATCCTATAGAATTTAGGCAAATCATTTCAGAAACTCATGGAAATTGGTGAATTGTTTTTTAGAGAAAAAAAAACACGGTAAAATTATCCCATGGGAGAAATTTAGCCCCTAAAATTTTCCCTGGTCATGTGCATGACCATCTCGTTCACAAAATTGTAACATGTCTTGGTTTTTTTTACCTTTTGATTTGATTCCCTTCTGACCATTGGGAGTAGAATCATTTTGAGAGGGTTTGGGACTCTTGTTTTTTTTGTTATTGCAATAATGTTTCTTATTTAGATGTTTGGGGCCTTGTCTCTATTGCGTCACTAGGACTTTTTTAAATGTACTTGTAGTGTTGGTCAATCCAAATTGCAAGAGATTATCTTTCTCTCTAACTAGAGAATCAAAAAATGTTTCAAAAGAGGTCATTTTGAAAGTAGTCCCTTGGTTACTAATAAGTGTTTCTTTAGTAGACTAAAAAGTAGATACAAAAATAGAAAAGGCATTTCTAAGATCAACAAGAATAACATATATTTAAGTTGATCATCATCCTTTTTTATGCCATATTCTACAAGTAAAAGTCTAAGAGTATTCAACTTTAATATACAATCTTGGATACAACTTTAAATCAATAAAATTTAGGAAATAAACTATTTTTCAATTGGTGGGCTTGAATTTGGTTATTTTACCACACATGATTTCCAATTTTTCCCTAGCTACATCTAGGGTTTCAAACCCTTGAAAGTGAAACTATAAATCAATAAAGATTGAATTTTCTATCAATCCATGCACTACATCATTTCTAGTGTCCCATTCGACTCTCTTTAATGGTTTAAAGGGGTGACTTATGTTCCCAAGGTAACATAGTAAGTTCCTTAATTTTAAGTAATTCCTCCATATAATATTTCCATGAGAAGTACTTTGCATTGGTAAATAGGGTCTTAGAAAATGAAAGTAAGACATCTCCAAAAGTATAAATTGACTATTCAAAATAGAAAGAGATCGAAAAAATAGGTTGTGAAAAAAAATAACACGAAAAATGAACTCTAGATAACAAGTTACTCCCTTTTGAAAAAAGACATAAAAAGTCAAAATATTAACTAAGGTGCCACCTACTAGATGTAGGTTGGTGTAGCATCCATATTTCACTGAACACACTTTCATAACACTGATTTATTCTATGAGAACACTTGCGTGCAAGTGATCCGGATAAACATGGTACTATATGATTAACTGATTGATTTATGATTTCAAATTTATGTTATAATTGAGTATTGAAATTTTGATATGTTATTAATATTGATGTATAACATTGATAGGTATTATGATGAAGATTACTGAGTGTGCAAGAAACATGACACGATGAGAATGTTGATGGCATCGATAAAATACCTTGGACTCTGGATTGAGTCAGGGAGTGGACTATTGACTTTGATTATGAGTACTTGATTTATTACGCATGTATTATGATGATGATTTCAGTTATGGATTTCATGTATAAGGGTTATTAATATTATTTTTGGCAGTGGATGAAAACATGGTAACGCTTGCTAATCTGACTCACATATGGAGTAAAAGGTTCATGCACATATATCAGATAGATTAGGGAGAGGTGTGGAAGTGTCCCTCTCACAAACTACTAGCACTCCCGTCGTGACATGAACTGAAGGTTAACGACTAACTTGTTCTTGAGAAGTTCACGATGTCATGAGGGAAGAATGAGACAGTCACTCATGAGGATTTCTGAGGGGCGCGCAATAAGGAAGATTCCTTATTCCTCAGTAATCTCTTAGTCTCACACAAGGTCGACAAGTGGAGTATTGACTCCAAGTGTCAGACAACTTCCAAACTAAGTAAAAAGCGGAAAACAAAAAGAATGGTGAGTGACACCCTGGAGCACGTCAGTGCATCTTGAAGGGCACATTGCATGAATAAAATTAATAAGTTAATAAAAATCGAAAAGACCATAGAGAATAAAATGAATACTTAAAATTGTTAGAAAAGAGAATATAAATTATATTAATTTATAAACCCAAAACATGATAAAATCTAAATCTAATTATTTATGTCTAAATAAATTTTATAGTAATGGGTCTAAGTTTTGGTGGTGATGGCACCTAGGAGTCTTTGTTGAATTCGAAAATCATGTTACCATACATTTGACACCTTTGGTACCTATCAAAAACAATGAGACGCCCTTGCTTCCATTGTTTACATACTTGTTGAAATAACTTATGGTACTAAGACCCAATATGGTGTTTAAGAAGTTCACAGGGTTCATATTCTCTGTATTTCGATCTCATGTCCAATCCAGGCTCAAACTCTTGTACTATTAATTTTCTGGTGGTGTATTCATCTTAATAAAATCCAAAATGGTCATTATAAAAATAAAACAAATTATAGAATACTTCTTACTCTGTCAACACCATAGCGAATCTAGGTTGTTCCAATTTTTGAGATTCTAAATTTTTTGACCATGTATAGAGCTCTGAAATTCTCTACTCATACTTGGATTAATTTTACAAGTGCTAGATTGCTATTCTTCCAACACTTTCATCTCAATACTTGACCCTTTCAAGTCTTTGCATGAACGCGCTTAGCTGCGAATGTTTTCCCACAACGATCTTGTCGATGGATTTTCATTACAAAAACTCTTGGATCCAGTTTTAACCAAATATCTCGACCACGATCCCATGCCATTCTATCCAATGAGAATTTTTTTTGTGTGTGATTTGAGAATTTATTGATCAGAGAATGAAACCCCAAACCATTCCAAGCTTACTCACAACAACGTTCCCGATATGAAACTTTTATTTTCTAACCATGTAGATCTAGACTCATTTATCTTAAGCCATTCTCAGTCCTACACATAAACCAAATTAAGCGTAATTACAATTTCATAATTTCATATAAAGACTTCAATTACTTCCCAAATGCGATCTTCCATTCGTCACTTTGGTCGCATATTGGAATGATTCCACACACATTTAATAATCGCATAAATTTTTCGTCTTGCAACATAAGTTATCTCCCTACTCTGATGACTTTTCACTATCCATTCTCTTCCCAAAGTTGGACTTTCTCCAAATAAAATTTAACTACCAACATGGTGTTCACTTTATTAGACTATCCAAAATTTAATTTATCAAATACAAACACATACAAATGATACTTGGAGGAAAACCTATATATAGGTATGCGCCTAGATAAGACATTGCCAAACGAATTTAATAAAGTGTGGACTCATTTCATCCCGAATCCACGCCAGAAGACAACGACATATATCAAACCATCTGCATTTATTATTGAATCATTGATTGACCAAGTCGATAGGAAAATGAGTCTTTTCTTTTATTGGAATCGTACTAGTAAACTTCAAGTGCAGAAACGCAATAGAGTAAGAATGTTAAAAACCTTGCTATTATTACTTGTATTACTCTGACAGATGGCATTGATTGACGAGGTTGACTAAACCTTAATTGTATCAATTGATGTTTTCATAGTTGAGGATCTTATTTCAACAAATGGCATTGATTGCGCTTATGTAGTCTTCATTCTTGACTAGACTGTCCTAGTCGCTAGTTATAAAAAGTCAGACTAGCAGTCGTAGTTGGCGAGCAATATCCAGCCTGTTGCAGAGTCTTAAATAGTCAGACTAGCAGTCGTAGTTGGCGAGCAATATCCAACCTGTTGCAGAGTCTTTAAGACTCTGTCAGCAGGCTTCCCATCCATGCTGCCATGGAACATGGACACCCTCGACGTCCACGCTCAATGCGGTGACCTCCATTTCCGTTTAGGTTGTCTTCCGGCAAGCATTATCCACTGCATGGTTCGTGTACTCCATGATGAATGGATGTAATGCTCATAGCTTCCCACGCATGCCATCGCTCAAACATGAAATGGATAACACAAACCTTCGTGAACTGACGGGACGTGAGGTCACCCGATGTTTAATGCTGCACCTCTACCTTCTTTATTCATTCCGCGCTCTTTTTTGAATTTGAAAAAACTTGCAGGATTGCCTCACCCTGCATTTACCCTCAATCCCCTATTTTGTAATTGCATGGCCATGGAAGCTTGAAGCATGGCGAAAGCTGCGATGTTATTATGGTAAGTGTCTGATTTTACTTTGATTTTGGTTAGTTCAGTGTTTATAACATATAAACATGTTTGAATAAATTAGGCGGTTAGATTCCTGTATGTCATGCATAACATCTCCATATATACTCAGGCTCTACCAATCTGCCCTCTGGCTCGTCCGAGACTTGGAGGGATGAGATCTCGCCCTCTCTAGTGGTGGCATTTGCGTTTTGAGGGCATTAAGTGGCTTTTGTTTTTCCTTCAGGTAGCAGGTTCAACATACATGAAGGAAGATGAATTTTTCATCCAGCCATGATATATATTTATGCATAGGGTTAATGACCCCTCCCATTTTCGGACCATATATAATTACAGTCCAGGTCAGGAGGCCCAACTATAACTTTATGCAGAGGGAAGTTCAGCCATTGGAACTTGAACGCTGAATAACCCATGCCTCGAAATCATGTACTTCGCTTGTCAAAACTGAAGCAAAAGATCAGTTTTCCATCTTGGATGCCCCAAAGGAGTGTTTGAGCTCTTCAGGCCATGAGCCCAACTCATCTAACACAGTGAATTCTTCAGACAATTGCAACGACAAGAGATTGGGGAATATTAATGGTTACCCAGCCAATACAGCTACCTGTCAACATATTAGGAAGAGGAAGCGTTCCAAGGTCTGCAAGAACACTGAAGAAGTTGAGATCCAAATGATGACTCACATTGTTGTTGAAAACAATAGGAGAAAGCAAATGAACCAACGTTTAACTGTCCTACGTTCCCTTATGTCGGTCTCTTTCATCCAGAGGGTAAGAGTCCTGCACCATTATAATATCATTCCACTATTCTTATTACTTTATATGAAATGTATCGCGTAGGGACTTATATGGGTTATATATTTGTTTTCTCTGGGAGATTAGGCCTCCATTATTGGAGGAGCAATTGACTTTTTGAAAGAACTGGAACAACTCTTGCAGTCTCTTCAAGCTCAAGCTTAGAAGCGTAGAAAGCACTGTGAACTGGAAGGATCTCAGAGTCCCGAATCAGCTGCCACTCCGTTCAACGGTTTCTTCCACTCTCCATAGTATACTTCATATTCGTCATAGCAAGAAGAATCGAAATACGACATGGATAGCTCTAATTTGGATCACCACAAGGAATTTACTGCGGAAAGCAAGTCTGCAATCGCTGATGTAGAGGTGACTGATCGAAACACACGCGAGTCTCAAAGTTCTCTCTCTAAAGAGGCCTGGGCAGCTTCTCAAAGCCATCTCGGCTCTTGATAATATCGATATGACGATTTTACACTTGAATATTACCACTATTGATCTTGCAGTGCTCTATTTCTTCAACGTCAAGGTAATGAATTTTTGTTCCCAGTACATGTTATTCTCCTTTCCATTGTGTGATATGGTAAAATTTCAATACACCACAATCTTTATGTTAATGGAGTGTCCACAAAATAGTGGTCTGATTGATAGGTTGAGGACGAATACTCCAGTTTGGGTGCTTGTTTCCTATATGATATTTTCCTTTCTAATGGATAAAGTTGAATATGAGGTTTGCTTGGCAACTTCTTACTCTATAGGATAATTGTATGTGAATAAACTATTATACCAAAAGTATTTGATATCTTTTCAAATAGAGTTTCTATGATTTCAAATCTCTTTTGTATGAAAAAACTTATTCCTCTATATTTTTGTGAAGATTGAAGAAGAATGTCAATTGACAACCGTTAGTGAGAAGCCGCGTTTCTTAGTTACTTATTGCTCTGCATGTTTGTACCATATAATCCTCTCCGACCTATCTGGGAATGAGAATGTAAAGAATTGAGGGACTTAAACCACTGAGTCTATTGTATCACCAAAAGAAAAGTTGCAAGAGTGTAAAATTCTTGAACTGGGGCAGATTTCCGATCTCTAAAGTCCTATGGTTTGGAGCTACAACTTTAGTCGTATCTAAATATTTCTAAAGATCAGGAAACTGGATTCTATTGATTTTTAGGAGTGCAATATCATTCAGATTGGCATGGTAGTTAGAAGGTTTCTATGTACATGTTGCATCGACACCAATGTTTCTGGTGGCTTCTTCTTTGTGTTTGTAATTTTCATAAGCTCAGCATGCAAGGATTGCAAAGTTTGTGGCGAAGTGGAGGAAATCAAAAGTTATTATGACTCATTAATTTCTTCATTTCTGATATTATGACAAGTTTTCGAACATACTTTGGAGGATAAGATATGATGCGTCTTTTGTTCTCTTTTCTTCTTAAAACACAAACAAACCCCAGCTGTCATATTCTCATTCTCATTATAGTCTCCCGTTTCGTTTATTTGAGATGACAGTGAGGCATTATGTGTTTATTAGTAAAAGACGAATTGTTACCCTCTGAGTACCATGTGATATGATATGTTTCTGCTTATGGTATTTTATGATTTTTTTTAATTTAAGGTAGTAAAATTTATCAGAATTCAATATCTATGAATTTATAAATATCTGACTTATTATTATTATTTAAAAAAATTTACTTTATTTAAAATATCTATTGGAAAATTTATTATTGTTATTTTAAAAAAATTATGTTACTTAAAATATCTACTCCTAGATATACTTTCAATTTTAAGAGATACTTTTAGGTCTTGAGTAATTAATTTGCTTTTTAAATCTTGTGCAATTAATTTACTTTTTTAAGTCTCAAATAAACAATATCTTACCCGATCCAACTCAGTTTCAATTAATCATTAATATGTCCACTAAATATCCAATATCCAATCTCATCGTATCCTTAAACACTTAACTTTTATCCCTATACATAGAACTTGGACACTGAAACCCACTTGCAATTTAACCTCATATTTATGAAGAATTTATAAACTTTCCCATATTTCACAGTTTTTTTATACTTTTAAAAATTAATCATATTTATAAAAAATATATAAATCTTATATAAGTAATGAATTATTAGGGAAAAGAAATCAACTCTCAACAACTAAAACACATCTCAATATACTTACTTCTTCCACAATATTATTAAGTATTAAATTTCCATAGCATATAGTATATGCAAAAATTTATATGTTGTTGTTTTAGTGTAAAATCTCATTTTTTCTCACCAAATAGTTTATAAAGATTAAAGCCTAGTTAGCATATGCTGCAATAAGGTAGCCAAAAGACAACATAAACACTCATATAGGCTTGAAGCCATTACAACATACTTATTATGAGCTTAACATGTCATTTATGGGAATTGAACCTGAGTGGCGAGGATAACAATCTTTCCTCACAACCATCCAAGCTAAACCCAATTGAAAAACAAAACACTTTAGTTAAGGTAACATCATGCAATATCTTTTTATGGAATGATATGTACCTTTCTTTACTTACCCCTTCTAGGGGAAACCTTTAGTATGACAATACAATAATATTTCAATAGATGATCATATAAGGATGACTCCATCTTTATTTATAGCTATCTAGCGAAATCTAACCATAACTAAATGCTAACTACCTAGTGAGCCTTCTTTAATGAGAGCATGCCACAATTAGATCAATGTAACTATTTAGTGGGCCTTATTTAATAATGGATCTATTTGACATTACATTAATTGTCCACCATACATATCCTATTATTCACTCTAATGGGCCCATAGGCCCTTGTTACACCCCTATGCAAGATCCCACCAATGACGATGAAGATGTCAATAGTGATGTTTATGATTATTATACAAATGAATATGAATTTAAAGAGGTCAATGAGATTTCAATCTGATTTCTTCATCGATCTCCCTTAGTGACAACAATTTTTATTGTAGTTATAGTTTTTCACTCTGATTTAGTACAATAAGTAGAAAATGGGACATTCCTGAATTTGAAGAGGATGGTAATAAAATTTGTGCATGATACTCCACAAAATATATGTCACTCATTTCCCAATGCAGACGAATTTCATCATTATGTTGGTATGAAGATGTTGAAAGGGAGAAAAAGAGATGTACATGATGGTGGTTAACGTGAACTTTGGATTGAACTCTCCATGTGATAAGGGACCTATGATAAATAAAAAAATGTGTATTAGTTATGACCACAATGATTCCATTAGAAGTGTCATTTAGAAACTTATTTCAAGCATCTACAACCTTTGGTAGCCAATATAACAAATCAACCACTAATATTATCTAATGAAACTTCCCAAACATCAGAACTAGAGAATCTTATTTTATGTACCTCCCTCTCACTGCCATCACACCACTTATTTCAAACTATAACTAGTTTTGGAAAGAGCTCTCTATATAATGCTTTGAAGTTGTATATAATCTACAATACAAATTTGGGTTATGTGAAGGAGATTGATTTTATAGTTGGAAAGCCATTATTTTACTTAAACAATGATGAGGGATTTTGGTTGATGTTATGATTTCTCAAAGGAGGAGTGAAGGCACAAATTTGAGGTGTGAGGGTGGCTTCATGAGATAAGAAAACCATACATATGCACCACCAAGGGCCATTTCATTTCCCCAACATACTAATTTAGAGAAATCCATCTATGAAAGTCTAGACCAGAAGTTCTCAAAAACTTGTCTTGATGTTTGCCAAGAACATACAAAGACAAGTCAAAAGATTAAAAAACAACAATTGCAATCACTGCTTATTGACATGAAGAGGACGAGTAACCATGTTCATTGAATACATGGACTTTGCAAATCATTTGTAACACCTTTTTTCCCCCATGACTGTAATCACGTTTAAGAATTCATGTATTGTGATTAATGAATCTTGTAATTGTGTTTATGATTAATGAAAATGACAGACAACTAACTTAGAAGGAAGCATTGCAATAATGGCCATGATTCCATGAGCGAGACTTGTGAGGTGGAACTGGGAAGTCTTAATGAATAAATTAGGAAGCTCACCCAACACTTCATCCTGTAACTACATGACTTGGATGCATAAACTTGTCCAACGTACCTTGATTGTCTTGACCCCAAGGAACTCGTTAATGGTGTTCAGGTGGGGTATTTGATCAATTATAACTGTCATATGAATTTGTACTTGGAAGAGTGAAGGGTCGATTGTAGCATTAGCCAAAAGGACACATGGATTTTCCCCTTCGATTCAGAAGCCTGACTTGGGGGATTACTTCTAACATAAGTCGGCGTGGATGTCGAGGATAGAGAGAATGTTCCAACATAGGAGAAGGAATAAGAAGGAACGGGGAAAAGTAGAGAGACAATGATGTGCAGATACACAGTGATTGGAAACACGTGGATACATAGTTGACACACACAGAGGTATAAAGAACATACATACATAGAGATGAGTTATCTAGACTCACAAATAGATGGTGATGTGAATGGGAAAAGGAGCTTAGGCACATAACTATGAGCAGTAGGGAGAAAATGGGTAGTTTTCCTGAGGAAAATAGGGAGCTTTCCCAATAATTGAATGGTCACCCCGGGAAAGAGAAGACCCATATCTACACTAGAGAAATAGAGGACCACTACTTGGTACATGCTGGAAAGAAAGAAACACTTGTAAAGTGTGGTCGCCAAGGGACTATGTAGCAGAGAAGGGACTCCCTTATGCATAGGAAATCCAACTGGGAAGGTGCTCGATAAACTCATGGAGTTCCTAAGCTCAGTGGGAAGAGGTAAAATTTTGTTGTTGCCGATGGAGTGAAGGAGAGTAACTTTCCTGATCTATTCTTTGACTTGGAAATCAACTGAGAGAGTCCCCCAGTGGTATCATGGCATGGAATGGGGGTGGAAATTTGTAGAAAGGAAAGTGAAACATATCCTACAGTTGGGTGGAAAGGAATTTCCCCTCAGTGAGTTGGTTGGTTGAAAAACATTATTGAACATATAAATTTTTTTACCTGTAATGTCTCTTGAGTTATTATTAATGGTCATAAACTTTATTCTACTCAAGTTAATGATTTGAGTGTAATGATGAATGTTAAATTATGATTTAAATGGAGTGATACAACCTCCCTTAAATGTTAAATGAAGTAATTGTGATAATTGTATGAGGTAGGCCAGTGTAGGCCGATAATCCTACGTTTTCCCTGCCCTTTGAAATGGAAAGCTTGCAAGATATAAAAAATTCATTTGGGTGTTTGGGTAGAGCATTCCTTGCTTACTAGAGAAGTGGTTAGACTCTTGAAGGATTTTAGTTAAACCCTTGCAAGAAGGTGTTTGGAAAGGATGTGGAGCAACCAATTTTATAAATAACCCTTAACCATGTTGAATTACTTAATTAAACCCATAGGAATGACAGTCATTGATTTTGCGGGAAGAGCAGATCCCAACCATTCTTCGAAGATCTAGGCTTCGGGATGTGAATTCTTTGTGAAAACATAGAATAAGAAGTCATAGTGAATTCCTGATGGGAGAGTCCCGAGAGGATGTGAGCCATTGAACTATCGAAGGTTGGGATGATGAGATCTAGGCTGTAGATTTCCTGAGCATGAAACCGAAAAGTCTTTTAGGAGAACGAAAATCAAGAAGGTATGGGAAAATACATGGGAGTAGTTTCCAATGACGAAATTCTGAGAGAGAAGAGATTATTAGATCTGTCGGTGTATAAGTCGACAAGTCTAGAGACGTTGGATCTGGAATGATCCATCCCAAATAAGGAACCTAGTCGAAGTGGTGTGTCATTTAAATACCAAGCAGTTGTGAGATCCGGTTGATCTCTAACCATTGGATGTGAGGATCTAAGGACTGTCGGATCCATCAGAGAGTCTCTCAATGGGAATAATTTTTCAGAAGTATCGTGATCATGGAGAGTGGACACCTTCCAGTGGTACATGTCTAAGAAGCTAGTGACCATTGATCTAACGGTAAGGAAACTCGACACGATCATAGACGTGGATTTATTATGGATCCCAGTGAGTCAAAGTGTTGACCAGAGAATAATTGAGGCATTAGTCGTCGCATAGTTTGAGGTGCCAAGTAGATCGGGATTGTTGATTTCCTAGCCTAAAGACCGTTGGATCTGTCAGACAACTTTGATCGGGAATGAAATGTGGGTTGTATAACCTGCTTTTCCTATGGGGAAGGAACCTGACTCAATGTTGGTTGTCGATATGGTCACATAGAGTGAGTTAGAACCATCCAATCGGGGATGCTTATTCCTTGGTTAGTGTAGCATAATTTTTCCAACGATTTTTCCAAGGATTTGAAATGTAGACGAGGTAACAACGACATGTTCATTGGAAATGAGTGGACTTCACAATCAAATAGTGTTAAACACCCTATCCATAGGATCATATGATGTGTTGATAGGCATGGACTGATTAGATGTCCATAAAGCGAGATTGAACCACCATGAAAGGACCTTGGAATGTGAAGATGAAGAAGACAACATGAACTTGGTGTTGCAAGGCATTCAAAATCCCATATCAGTGAGGCAGATATCAACATTGCAACTCAATAAGTTTAGTTGAAGAGGGTGTCCCTTGTATGCAATACAAATGCTCAATGCAGTACAGATTAAAAAGATAAATATTGAGGATCACCAAGTGTTGTGGGAATTTAAAGATGTATTCCCAGAGGAGGTACCTGAACTTCCTCCTAAGTGAGATATTGATTTCTCAATAGATCCTATACTCGGGGTAGTACCAACATCAAAAGTACCCTATAGAATGAGTATGGTAGAGTTGGTAGAGTTAAAAGTGCAATTAAAGGATATGATGGATAGAGGGTATATCAAACCAACTGTATCCCCATGGGGAGAAACCACGTTGTTTGTGAAGAAGAAATATGGTACTTTATGGTTGTACATTGAATACCGATAGTTGAACAAGATGACCATAAAGAACAAGTATATATTTCCCAAGATTGATGATATTTCTTATCAGCTAAGAGGAGATATAACCATCTCTAAAATTGACTTAAGATCGAGATATCACCAAGTTAGGATTAAGGATGAAGACATCCACAAGACAAATTTTATAAAACATAATATGGACACTATGAGCTTACGGTGGTGCCAAAATGAATTCCATTCGCCTTGTTCTTCCCCTTGCTGCCTCACATAAATGGGAGCTCCGTAAAATGGATGTTAAATCTACCTTATTGCACAGGGATTTACAAGAAGAAATATACATGGAACAACCTCTTGGAAAAATGCACATATACGGAAGAGAGCTTTTGTATATGTGCATTTTTGTTTCTGTAAATATGCATATACAGAAGCCAAAATGCACATATTTGGAATCTCTTTTCTGTAAATGTGCATATATGGAAGCTCTCTTCCATAAATGCGCATTTCTGTCTTTCGTAAATGTGCATATACGAAAGGAAAAATGCACATATACGGAAGAGAGCTTCCATATATGTGCATTTTACCTTCTGTATATGCACATTTACGGAAGCCAAAAATGCGCATATACGGAAGCTCTCTTCCGTATATGCGCATTTTGTCTTCGGTATATGTGCATTTTGGCTTCTGTAAATGCACATATACAGAAGCCAAAATACACATATATGGAAGCTCTCTTCCGTAAATACGCATTTTTTCCTTCCGTAAATGCGTATATACGGAAGGAAAAATGCACATATACAAAAGAAAGCTTCCATAACTTCCGTATATGCACATTTTGGCTTTCGTATATGCGGATTTACAGAAAGAAAAATGCACATTTACAGAAGCCAAAATGTGCATATACAAAATCTCTCTTCCATATATGCTTGCCTTCCATATATGCGCATTTACGGAAGGAACAAATGTACATTTACGGAAGAGATATTCCATATATGTGCATTTTGGCTTTCATATATGCACATTTACAGAAGCCAAAAATGTGCATATACGGAAGCTCTCTTCCGTATATGCGCATTTTGTCTTTTGTATATGTGCATTTTGGCTTCCATAAATGCGCATATACAGAAGTCAAAATACACATATATGGAAGATCTCTTCCGTAAATGCACATTTTTGTCTTCCGTAAATGTGCATATATGAAAGAAAAAATGCGCATATACGGAAGAGAGCTTTCGTATATGAGCATTTACAGAAGGAAAAAATGTGCATTTACAGAAGCCAAAATGTGTATATACAGAAGGAAAAATGTGCATATACGAAAGAGAGATTTCGTATATGCACATTTTGGTTTCTGTAAATGCACATATACAGAAGCCAAAATGCACATATACGGAAGGAAAAATGCACATATACGAAATAGAGCTTCTGTATATGTGCATTCTGCCTTCCATATATGTATATTTTGCCTTCCGTATATGTGCATTTTTGCCTCTGTATATGCGCATTTAAGGAAACCAAAATGTGCATATATGGAAGCTCTCTTCCGTATATGCACTTTTTTCCTTCCGTATATGTGCATTTTGGCTTCTATATATGCGCATTTTTCCAATAGGTTGTTCCATGTAGATTTCTTCTTGCAAATCCCCATGCAAGAAGGTAGATTTAACATCCATCTGATGGACCTCCCATTTATGTGAGGCAGCAAGGGAAAGAACAAGGTGAATGGAATTCATTTTGGCACCACTTCAAGCGCACAATGTCCATATTGTGTTCAGAGATTCCGTATATATGCATTTTTCCTTCTATATATATGCATTTTTCCTTATATATATATGTGCATTTTGCCTTCCGTATATGCACATTTTGGATTCTATATATCCACATTTATGGAAACCAAAATGCACATATACGGAAGCTCTCTTCCGTATATGCACATTTTTCCTTCTATAAATGCGCATTTTGGTTTCCGTAAATGCGAATATACGGAATCCAAAGTACACATATACGGATGGTCTTTTCCATATATGCGCATTTATGGAAGACAAAAATGTGCATTTATGGAAGAGAGATTCCATATATGTGCATTTTGGATTCTGTATATGTGCATTTATGGAAGCCAAAATCCACATATACGAAAAACAAAATATGCATATACAGAAGCTCTCTTCCATATATGTGCATTTTTTTCTTCCGTAAATGCACATGTACGGAAGAAAAAATGCGCATATATGGAAGCTCTCTTCCGTAAATGTGCATATATGAAGGCAAGCATATATGGAAGAGAGCTTCGGTATATGCGTATTTTGGCTTTTGTAAATGTGCATTTTTTCCTTCCATAAATGCGCATATATGGAAGTAAAAAATGCGCATTTACGGAAGAGAGATTCCATATATGTGCATTTTGGCTTTTGTATATGTGCATTTACGAAATCCAAAATGCACATATACGGAAGAAAAAATGCGCATATACGGAAGAGAGCTTCCGTATATGTGCATTTTTGGCTTCTGTAAATGTGCATATATGGAAGGTAAAATGCGCATTTTGGATTTTGTAAAGTGTGGTCTCCAAGGGATTATGTAGCAGAGAAGGGACTCCCTTATGCAGAGGAAATCCAACTAGGAAGGTGCCCGATAAACTCATGGAGGTCCTAAGCTCAGTGGGAAGAGGTAAGAAATTTTTGTTTCTAGTGGAATGAAGGAGAGTAACTTTCTTGATCTATTATTTGACTTGGAAATCAACTGAGAGAGTCCCCTAGTGTTATCATTGCATGGAACGGGGGTGGAAAGTTGTAGAAAGGAAAGTGCAGCATTTTGGCTTCGATATATGCACATTTACGGAAGGAAAAAATGCGCATTTACAGTAGCCAAAATGCACATATATGGAAGAGAGATTTCATATATGTGCATTTTGGTTTCCGTAAATGAGAATATACAGAAGGAAAAATGGTGCATATATGGAATCCAAAATGCACATACACGGAAAGAAAAATGCACATATACAGAAAAGAGCTTCCGTATATGCGCATTTTGGTTTCCATAAATATGCATATACAGAAGCCAAAATGCACATATATGCAAGCTTTCTTCCGTAAATGTGCATATCTGAAAGGAAAAATGTGCATATATGGAAGAGAACTTCCGTATATGCACATTTACGGAAGCCAAAAATGCACATATACAAAAGATCTCTTCTGTATATGCGCATTTTGTCTTTCGTATATGCCCATTTTGGCTTTTGCAAATGCGCATATACATAATCCAAAATGCACATATATGGAATCTCTCTTTTGTAAATGCACATTTTTTTCTTCTGTAAATGTACATATACGGAAGACAAAATGCACATATACGAAAGAGATCTTCTTTAGCTTCCGTATATGTGTATTTTGGCTTTCGTATATGCACATTTACAAAGGAAAAAATGTGCATTTACATAAGCCAAAATGCGCATATACGAAAGCTCTCTTCCATATATGCGCATTTACGGAAGGAATAATTGTGCATTTACGGAAGAGAGATTCCATATATGCGCATTTTGGCTTCTGTATATACGCATTTATGGAAGCCAAAAACGCGCATATACGGAAGCTCTCTTCTGTATATGCGCATTTTGTCTTCCGTATATGCACATTTTGGCTTCCATAAATGCGCATATACATAAGCCAAAATTCACATATATGGAAGTTGTCTTCCGTAAATGCACATTTTGTCTTCTGTAAATGCGCATATACAGAAGACAAAATGTGCATATATGGAAGAGAGCTTCCATATATGCCCATTTACAGAAGGAAAAAATGCACATTTACGGAAGCCAAAATGCGCATATACGAAAGCCAACATCTACTTAAACAATGATGTTCCCATCCGTCAGCAGTGTCGGTGGTAGTAGGGAAAGCACTAAGAACCTATTGGAAACGCCATGCTTTCCAGTATAGAAGTGGGGTGACGTTATGGTTGTGATAGTACATACTTAACTAGCCTTTGAGTTGATTAAATGCACCCAACAGTTTACAATGGCTATGCCACAGAAAAATCCCCGCCAAATAATATCTCTTAGCTAATGAAATCTCTATTCATGTAGTCCTACAAACAAATTTATTCTCTAAACAACTTTTATTCTTTGTTGAACATCACAATGTGATGCAAACAACTTTTATTCTCTAAAAAAACGTTGATTATTGTTTCCTAATTTAAGTAATCTTGACTAAGATCACTAATAATGAATTAATAAACATTAGTAAACTTAGTTAACATAAATAATCAGTCGTTAACATTAGTCAATATGAGGAAACATTAGCTAATGTACTCAACATTGGTCGCTTAATTCTCGACATTAGTTAACATTGGTCATATTAATTAATATTAGTCAACTTAAATCATTATTAAACTTAGTTAACTTTGCAACATTAATCAACATTACTCAACATATCAACTAAAGCAATTATTAGTTAACTTGGTCAACATTACTCAACATATAAACGAAAGCAATTATTAGTCAACTTGCTCAACATTACTCAACAATAGTCAATATTGATCAACATAAGTTACGATAATCAATACTAGTTAACTTAGTTATCCTTAGTCAAACATGATATTAAAGACCGAGATAAGCTTGTATTCTTTACCATAAGAATAATGGGACATAATGTTCTTTTATTCCTTTTGAAATGGCAAAATGTGACATAACAATCCTTTACTCGTTTAATGTTGCAATGAGAGATAACCATTTTTTATTCCCTTTGAAATATTGTAATCTAACATAACCCACCTGCATTCCTTATCAAGCATCCAAATTCAATAAAACCCTAATCAACCCCTAATATTATCTAATTATTCCTAATTAAACCTAATTAATTAGAATCTTATCTAGTCTAAATTAATATCATCATTGCCACCACCACCAATATCATCATTATTTTTTTATTGTCACTATTAATAATTAAATTTACTGAATTTATTCAATCATAGTCAATCATATGCAACTTCTACATAAGTACACATAGTTAACTTGGTCAACCATGTTCATGGTCAACTCAACCATGATCACAGTTAA
>ML807105.1:227308-252141 GCA_009831015.1 Picea engelmannii
CGCCCTCTCAAAATCCTTCTTTCGTCTGCGCCTGGACTCCGCTGCATACCAGGCAGCACCTCGTCGCGGTTTCCCTCGAATACGAGGCATGGCGGAGTCCCTATGGAAGATTTGAATGCCGCCTGTGTGTGTCCAATTGTCCCAGAAGAGCGTGGCTCCTGAATGTTGTTGCTGTGCGAGAGGGACTGGAAGGAGGCTGCTTCTTCTCTGGTGCGGCTGAGAGCTGGAGGCCTTCCAAACCAAATTGCTAATAAGTGCTGCAACCCGGAGAATGTACGCTATAAACACCACACTTGCCATATCCCGAGCATTAATCTGCTCCATTAATCTCTGCGTGTTAGTGCGCTGCTGTAGAGTACCTTTCGCTTGCGCGAGGGGCCTCTTCGGTGTGCCTCTCCTGCTGCGAGTCATGTGGGGCAAATGTGCGAGGCAAGGCGAGCTGGTGGATGCATTAACGCTGCGTCCTGGCTCTGCCCACGTGGCTCTATCGCCGCTCTTATCACCCCATCCGGGGATCATCGTCATCATCATTATTCTTATTATTATTATAACATTTAAATTTC
Source organism: Picea engelmannii (assembly GCA_009831015.1). Taxonomy (NCBI): domain Eukaryota; kingdom Viridiplantae; phylum Streptophyta; class Pinopsida; order Pinales; family Pinaceae; genus Picea; species Picea engelmannii. The sequence goes on from ML807105.1 coordinate 227,872, forward strand.
CAATATATTAATCCTTCCTTTATGTGCTCTGCCCAAGATGTTAATTGCACAACCACATGGAATCATTTCCAATATACATCGACCAATGTATATCAAGCACATTTTATGTGCATGAGAACATAAAATAACATAAATGTCTTTGATATATGTGGATTGACGTATATCGAGTAGATTTCAATGTGGTTGTTTTAGTTATAACTATTGCCCATATGTTGTTTAAAATATAATGCATCTATAAGGTTATCTAGTTGCATATCTACCTTGGTCATTTTCAGAATAAAGAGTGAATAGTTGGAGTAAGATGCATCCTCCATTAGCACATTTCTATTGTAAACTTTTTTGAATGTTAAATATACCTTTAATGCTACTTGTGATACTCCATGTAGAGATACTAGGCGGGCCGATGAGGATGGAAGAATTATAAATTTCATACTAAAGACACAAACACAACAATGGAGAATACTATATCCACGAGAAGCAAAAGAACAATAATGTTGAGCTTAAATTCCTTATGAGAAAGGACTATGAACATAAGTGAGAAATAATATGACACAAAGAGAAAGAAAATATATAGAAAGATGTTGATAAACTTTTTTTAAATGTAAAGCCATTTCTTATTTGAGATTGTCTCGAATTTATACAAAATTGACACAAACCTACCACTTCAACATTCTATAATGGTATAAAGTAGTGACTTTAAACATATTATATTGGAAGAATACTTAGCTAACTAATTATTCTAAATCTATTCTTCTTGACTAAAAAACCTAACAAACACTTTCTAAAATCTTAAACTTACTAACCAACTTAGCATAAAATCTTCTATCTCTAATTACAATATTTGATAACTATCTTTAATTAAAATCAAATATCTTATGAATTACAATACAAATCTTGCTCTATTAACTATAGACATTAAAAATAAGTTGGGTTGATTAATCATGTAAATGTTTAGAGGAACAAATTGAAAATGCTATACACTTATTATTCAGTATGGGTCAAAATGTCTCGAAGTATAAAAATCATATATTAAAACCATTCAAAATAGAATGGCAGTATATGGAGAGAATGGAAGATTAATTTTAGGCTAAATACAAAATTGTTTGAGGTAGAAAAAAAACTATACAAAATATACAAAACACATCAATATTATATTACCACATGCAAACCCTCAACAAAACTATGGTGATCTTGGAAAGCTTCTCTTAATGCTTTTCTAACACAAACAAAATTTTAAAGAATTGCAAGTGATCCTTATTCTCTTAAGGTCCCATAAACCAAATATGTTTCAGTGGATGTTCTTCTTCATCATCATCATCATCAAACAAACCAATTAAATGACTATTACTTTTTAAATCATAATAATCCTCTTCATCCAAATTAAAAAAATACAAAAAAAAATCATATAAAAATCATCCTCATCATCATATTAAAAAAATAAAATTACAAAATGAAAAAATCATTTTTTAATTAATATTTTTTAATATTATTAAAAATAATAATCATGATATTGGAAATAAAAAAATAGATAAAGAAAAAAATTACAAAAATATATCATATTATTAAAATGGTAGGGAATGTTTGCCTCATTTATTTATCTCATCAATATCACACATTTGAAATCATTTCATCATAGTTTTGGCATTGAATTATTGTTTTAAGAATCAAAATCTAATTTTTGAAGAATATGTATATTTTAAAATAGTGTAGATTAATTAAGTATATTATAACATTTTTTTAAATCTTTCTTATTAGTTTTAACTAAGTATATTATAGCATTTCATTCCTATGTTTTTAAAATTTTTGTTATTGATTTATTAGGATTAATAATAGATTCTTAAACAATATTTCCAACAAGTCCCTTATTAAGCATTTACTATTATTTATTTCAATTGTTGTAGAAATTTTATGTGAAGTTAGAGGTACTCTTTCCCTTATCTATTTGACGTCCATTGTGTATTAACTATATTTTTTAAAGATTTTTACTTGTAAATTTTTTATGTGAAGTTTAAGGTGCTATTCTCCCTGGATGTAGGAGGTGGTTGTGTTATTCAATGAATTCCCCCACCAAACTCATTATTTGAAAAATAAAATACAACAATTTGAAATCTAGCTAATAAAACTAACTATACTTTCAAATTTCAAAGATACAGTTATGAAATTATAAAATACACTCTACTAAACTATGTGTGTAAAACTGTCACACACCCACTACCTAAATCGGATTTTTCTGGTCTTCTGCCGAAACAGAACCCCTAGATATCCATGGAGGCCCAGCGTAAACTGGTTCTTTCTCTCTCTCTCCGTTCCCATGTGATCATGGATCACGATCACAGTTCAAATGAACCCAGTACCTTTTTCATATTTCGCGCCTCGGCGCTATAGTGATGTCGAGTCGTTTGACTTGGCAATCGTCGAACCCCGACAGGGCTAGCGATCGGCCAATGGGGGCTCCGGAATGCATCCTCAGCCGTAGATCTGGGCAGATGGACGCTGGCCATCCAGATCTTCTCGCTACTTACCCTAATGCGCGTTCGCGCCCCAGCGTAAAACTGGCTTCTCTTCCTCACATCGGACGGTCGTTACAGACCCTGAGATTTCCCGAAGAAATCTTGTTCGTCCATCGAGACTTAGCCACATGCTATTGTCTCGACATTATGGATCGGGATTTGTCAAGGCAAGAGTCCGAGTTTTTGTCAGCGAAACTCCCGAATCCCCGATCCCCGATTTCCCGAAACGGGTAATCTCTCAACACGTCACCTCCTTAAATCGGACGGTCCACACTGCTCCGAGGTTTCCACCCAGGAAAGTCCCGACCCCTTGTCGCCAGGACCTTCGATCTCACAATTCCCGATTTCCCAAATTAGGAGATCTCTTGATGCATGGCCTCCGTCAATCGGATGGCTCAGATCTATCCTGGGGTTTTCACCATGGAAAATCCCGAACTCTTGTCAACAGGAATCTCGATTCCGTGATTTTTGATTTCCCGAAATGGGTGATCTCTTAACATGTGGCCTCCGTCAATCGGACAGTCCAGATCTATCCTGGGGTTTCCACAATGGAAAGTCTCGAACTCTGGGGTTTTAAACCTCGGGTATCTCTTGACAAATCCAACGACTGTCGGGTTTTTCAGCAGAGATCTGACGGCTCAGACAGATTCCTAACTTGTGGGCTCTCCCACGACTTCCAAATCATGGAAAGATCCATGGTCCGGATACTCTCATGGACCTTGGGGATCTATGGTCCCGATCTCTTTTCTATCCATAAAGTCATAGAGAAGCTAAGTAGTAGGTCGTTTAACACCCTACTTTCTCCTACCAATCTAACGGTCGTATGTGACCACAGATTTCCCGATGGGATCTCACCCGTCGTTCACTACCTATCAAGGTTAAGGCACTTAACTTTCCAGCTTCCTCTTACCAAATCTAACGGTCATGAGTGACCATATATTCCCCGACGGGATCTCATCCGTCGATTCGATATTCCATCCTTATGCTGTCATCTCGGTTTTCAAGAGGATCGTTCCTCCTCATGCAGGGTTACTAAGGCCTTATGCCTTCACAACCGCCTTCCCGGTTCTTGATGGGCTTTTCAAGGAAGGTATTTCTATGGGGAGATTTACTCAGGGTACTACCTGAGGTATATAAGGATGTCGTCCTCCCGAGAACCAGACGTGAAGTCTGAATTAGTTTCGTACGCACACAAATAACGAATTCATGAGAACATAAACCATACGTCTTTCCATATAAATATACAACTACTAGTACTGATCAAAACACCATACAATCATTCTTATAATGAAATCATTCACAGTTTCACAGCTTATGAGCATGATTATCATAATAAACATATATATATATATTTCAAGATGCCAGAGGCAAAACACTTATCATAAATAATACCAGGGGTCAAGCAACTGCTAAGAGGGGTGCTCGTTTCCACCCAACCATAGGCTTAGCGACTCCCAGCGGATTTGCCACTAGCCACCCCCAAGTTGAGACCACAATGCTGTGAGACTGCGTCTCTATTTTCCAGTGACCAGGAGCGAAGGTTGCAATCCTTCCTCTCTTCTATCACTCACTCTGCATAATGCCAGAGTCCTCCCCTCGCGCCTGCCCCCCAATCGCTTCTACCCTACGCCTTATCCTCTTGCGAGGTTGCGTGTGGCGCGATTACCCTCGCGCTGGTCAGGCCCGACGGCTCTACGGATGGGCGGTTCACCTCCCATCCCTCATTAAGCCATCTACCTACCAGCCTGCGAGACATTTAATTCGGGGCCAGCGAGCCGCTTTTGGTTCTCCGGCCCAGTGGAGTCCAAATACGGTATTAATTCTCGGTGGAAGTTAATGCCACCTTTCCAGGTGCCTTCCACCGCCATCGTGGTCTCTTTTTCTGCACATCCCCTTTCAGTAGTCCTGCAATAAAATTCATAATGTTATTCACATTTATTGACCTTTTCCTCAAGGTCCATTTACATCACATATTCACATTTATGAGTTTGCCATAGTTCTTGGCCAGTCCAGTTATTTTTACAAACTGGGGGAAACAGGGTGTTACAAAAACACAATTCAACAGTGTGAAAAAAATTAATCATATAGACCAATATTCAGATTTATAAGTACTTTAAAACTTTGATTAATTGATATTTTCCAACCACTTAAAATAATATGAGGAAAAATTAGTTTTAAATTAATTGATAGTTTCCAACCACTTAAAATAATATGAGGAAAAATCAATAATTTTTAAGTTGGTAATAATAGTAAATATCACATATTAATATTGCACAATGTCATTATATTAAGATATTTGACATTATTAAATTTATTTTTTTCATTAAAAACCATAATAATTATTTGATTAATTTAATTTTTAATTTTAACAAAAATTATCTATAAAATTTCTATAATAATAAATAAATAACATTAAAAACATAAAAAGTTTAACCTTTTCTCAAACATTATAATCTATTTATGGAATAGCAGAAACCAAATTTATCTGCAATTTAATAACCAACACTTTTGAAACTAAAATTATGATAACATGACTACGAAAAAGGCACACATTTGAAATTTAAAATAGTGGGCCTTTTATGAGAAAGAATTGAATAAAAGGCGCACTTTCAAATTTCGCATTTTCAATTGCAGGATAGTGATGGTTTACGAGAGGTCTTAGCTAGTCAGTGCTGACATTAATTCGATGTACCTTAACTCACTGGAGCAAATCGTCAGACATCTGGTCATTAATCCAATGTATCTTAACTTGTGGGAGATCTGGTCGTTGGCATGGTTGCTACATGGAAAATGCATGCATGGCATGCACTGATGAATGCGGCACGGTTGGACCATGGAACAGCCCACTGAATGGTCATCGCCCACCCTAAACGGAAACAGAGGTCGCCGAACTGAGCACGGACGTCGAGGGTGGCGGCGGGATGGTCATGCTCCATGGCAGCATGGATGGGCAGCCTGCTGACAGAGTCTTAAAGACTCTGCAGCAGGTTGTATATTGCTCGTCATCGTAGTTAGGGAGAACTATTTTTTAGCACTGGAGTAAGGGTTGATGTACGATGTTTTTCCATTAGATAAGGTCACTGTTAGATTAAGTTAATTAAAATAAGGCCGGATTGTCAGTGAGGATTGTTGATGACCTATCTTTGTTATAGCAATCGTGTTGTTGTTGGTTCATGTACTTTGGTTTTCAAGGGATCATTGTTATCACTAACCATTGTGAATCTTTGGAAGAGCTCATTGTAAAAGGTTTCGAGGCCCAGGGAGGACCCTTCGGTGATGGAGTGAGTATACTCGCACAGTTGCATGGTTCTTGAAGAAGTTTCCTCGTGAGCTCTTCCCTTGATATTTGATGCTTGGGCTTGGAGGTGTAAGTGATGACTAGGTTGTTTGGTAGTATGTGATGTTAATGACTTGGAGTAGTAGGCTCGATAACCCAACCAATAATTGAGTAGATTTTCATAGTTGTGCGGTTCTTTGAAGAGGTTTCCTTTTGGGTTCTTCCTTGGCACTCAACACATGTGATGTTTATTGACACTAAGCGTAATTGTGGCCGGTTGTGACTTGCAGTTAGACCCGAATAAGGTTTAGGTTAGGTAAACCAATAAATTCTTTTCTTTCTTCTTAACAGACTAAACTTGACAATAAACTAGTGCTAATGAAGAACTTCAACACCATTCACATCCTACTCAAACTCGAACTGAATTTAATTAGCATTGTTAAGGCTCTCTAGTTTTGTAATTTTGGTTCAACAAGTAGTTTATTTATGGAAATATTTAGTTGATAAATTCCACGCAAGTTAGTGAAAATATCCAAACTTAGAACTCTACAAGAAATTGATTTGCTCTTAATTTTTTACCAATAAAGAAGTTGATTTAACTCTAGATCTTTAGATTTTGTATATATATATATATATAGACACACCTAATAATTATAAATTATATGTATTATGTGTATTATTGATTTATAAAGCAAAAAAGGAAATTGATTACAATTAAATTAAACTCTTCTCCCATGTAATTTAGTTGATCGATATGAAATTCATTGGAGCATAATCAAAATCGGTGCATTTGGTATAATTGAAGTTTAGAGCGCAAATTGCACAACCTTTGTAAAACAAATAGCTATTTACACTCTTACACCTCATTGCATCCCTAGTTACATTTGGAATTAGTGTCAGACCCTTAAGAAGTTGTTGATGAGATAACTTTGTATTTTTCGTAAGTGATGTATTAATTTATTTAAAGGATTAATGTTTTTTTTTTTTCTAAATAATTGTGTGCAATTGTGAGTTACCCTTGATTATCAATTGTGTGTGTGTGTGTGCGCGCTTAGTATTACTTACTCATTGATGATTAGATTTATAGGTTCATTATATATGGTATATGTTATCACTTTGTAAATTGCTTTGCTTGAAGAAAGCAAATCACAAAGGTAACCACAAACCAAGTTGAGGCTAGAAGCTAGCCCTTCCAACCCAGAGGGGGATATCTCTCTTCAAATCAATCACTGAAAGGATTTATTTGGTATTTCGTCCAAATGATATATCTCTAAGGTAGGATTGAATTCATAGAGTTGGTGGCAATGTGAAGAGAAAGTCCATTGGGCAATGGAGTCACTAAAAAGGTAAGAAAACAATGAAGGCTTACTTGATACTTGGTGGATTGAAAAGTGACTGATCAAAGGCAATATAGAAATCACTTCTTTAGGAAAATTAGATGTCGTTGTAGATAGGATATTACAGAGAAAACAAATAACCCCTTAGGGCATCTAACAAGGATGAATCCCAAGGTGATTATAGTAGAAAGACAACTGAAATTACATGCAAGAGAGCATCAAATGTAGATGAATTTTGATACATATAGTTCAAATTAACACAAAGAAGAAGCCATATCACATAGATGTATTTAAACTAGAATACAAAGACTATAAGATCACATGCATAAAGTAGCACAATCACATGTATCTCTGGAGTCAAATCTCAAGGACTTCTGATCCAACAAATTTCATTAATATCAAAGAGAATTACAAAATGTTTTCAACAATCCTTCTCTTACACACTTTCCAACCCTTTTACTTTCATATCTTCACAGAATATATACAAAAATGTCTTCCTGTGATGCCAAAATTTGAATTCAACTGTCATCTTGTGATAATGCTAACAATTACAATATATTTGGATACAAAATCTAAACAAACAACTAAGGAGTCAAACTTGACTCATTAATTTCACACAAAAACCTGATGAAAATCGACTCTTTAGTCCCTAGTATGTTTCTATCGACCCTTGCATTCGATGTGGACAAGATGACACATAACATCAATGTTTTGAAATTTAGGTTTCAAAAATTCATGATAGCAAGATAGATCTAATTGCATACCTTTGAACCATTATTCTCCATGAGTAGGGATCTTTGTTTCAGCAACGATGGTACCTTCAGAAACCTGAAATTGGATGTTTCCCACCTTAGCCCCAATTCCATTAAAACTCAATACAAACTCCTTTTCCACCTACATGTTGTACCCCTAAATATTTTCACAAAACTTGATACAATCCACTTGTTCAAAAGATGCTCTGATTGATGGATCTGCATTCACTAGCCTTAGACCCTGAGGCTCAAATATGACGATATCACCACCCTTTTTTTTCCTTCTTCTGCCTTCTGGAGTTTCCATGATGCTGGTATGTATCAATTCCTTGTGAAAATGAAAAAGAAGGATTGTGCGCAGTGTAAAACACAACGTTTGCAAATGTGCAACGAAATAACAAAATTCAATTCAATGTAACAAGGGACATGGATTTAAAGTGAAGCTTGAAGTTTTTGGTTCATAAGAAAGGTTTTCCTTTCAAATTTTAACCAAGAATATGAAACAACAGCTCGAGAGTGTGGAAGCAAGATCACTTGAAGATGCGCAATGCTATGAGCAACGTCCCCTGCAGCCTGTGCGCAACAAGCTTGGATGGGAGATTTGTGAATTTGCAAAGAAGGAAAGTGGTATATGAGGGTTTCTTCACATGGATGATGAAAAATTTGAATGATAAATCCAAATTAAACCACCAAGTGTACCCATCATAGCTCGTCATACCTTAATACTCAATTGTGCAACATTAGAACGTTGTGTAGGAACTTGTGCATCGCTATGATTTACTTGATGATGCCATGTAAATATAGTGAGAATTCATGCCATGGTCTTTATGAGACCAAAACATGACTTTACCCTATCATACATTTTTAACTCGCATCCTAACAACCTATTTATAGGACAATAACAATGGCTCCAATGGGGATGACATCCTCCCCGTGAGGTGCCAAAGAACAAGCAGACTAGTATCCTAATCCATTGGGATCTTTATTGACTAACTAAAATGACTCAAAACTGACTTGAACTTTTACATATGATCACAAAACACACTTAATAATACTCATCAAATCTTAGGGCCTTCTATTTGAGCTTCAAATTTTGTTGAGTGTTAACCAAACCTGCAATACTAAAGAAATGGATATTTACAGTGAAGTGGAAAATCAAATTGATTTAAGTAGAATAATGTTTGAGAAACCTGCCATTAAGAGGTCCTCCACTGATGTATTCTCCATTAATCTCTTGTAACAAAAATGCATTTCTCCCATGATATGTTACAACCTTGTACGACCCCTTCCAAAGATTTTCAAATTTAGCATGTTTTCCCTTGTCTTCATTCCTTGCATCCCATTTTAACACAAAATCATTAATCTGAAAATCATCAGCCTTTGTTCTTCTGTCAAACACTTTCTTCATTTTGTCTTGATATAATTGAGCATTCTTGAAAACCTCTTCTCTCATCTGATGGACATGAACTAATTGACTTATCCTCCTCTGAATATTGTTAGGTTCAACATCTACCTCTTGTAATAGCTTCATGTCTGGAAACCCAAGTGAAGTAGGAAAAACTATCTCTTCACCATAAACAAGATGGAATGGAGATGTGCCAATAGACTTCTTTGTACTTACCCTGTCCGCCCAAAGTGAAAAAATCAGCTTCTTGTGCCAAGATTTGTTATTCTCCTGTAGTAACTTTTTGATGTTCCTGATCAAACTCTTGTTAGATGATTCAACCAAACCATTTCCTTGTGGGTATTAGGATGTTGAGTGGCTAAGTGTGATGCCATAATCAATGTAGAATTTGACTAATTTTTTAGACTTAAAAGCAACAACATTATCAATAATAGTCCTTCTTGGAAACCAAACCTTGAGAGTATATTACTTTCCAAAAACTGAATGATGATTGAATCAGTTTCCTGACGAGTAGCTACAACTTCTATCCACTTTGTAAAATAGTTTGTGGCTGTTAAAATCCATCTATGTTGAGTTGAGGATTAAGGATGCACTTCTTCTATAAACTCCAAGCCCCATTGCTGAAAATGAGCTTCTATAGAAATGGGCTTCAATGGAGAAGGAAAAAACTTTCTTTTCCCTTCAAAAATATGACACTTATGACAAGTGGAAACCTATTTATACACATCAACAAATATAGTAGGCCAGTAAAACCCTAATCTCAAAATTTCATTAATTGTTTATTTCTAGTAATGATGACCTCCACAGTCACCCTTATGGAACTCCTTCATGGTTTATTGAGCTTCATCCTCTAGAAGACATTTCAATAACACTCCACCAGGGTCTTTCCAATAGAGGGAACCATTAAGTACACAAAAATTTGTTTCCTTTTGTTTTAATAATTTGGCTTTGGTTTTTGTTAATTCATGAGGGGCCTACAAATTTTGTAAAGAAAAGATAATTTCACTGTAAGAAGATGAGTCCAAAAATTTATGTCTTACCTGAGGAGGGACTTCTTCTTCTACATCATGTGAAAGATCAACAATAAAATTTACTTCCAATAACTCGAAATTAGATTGTGTCATCATTTGAGCAAGACCTTGTCCTTTAATTAGTTTTGTAGGTTTAATCTCCAAGTCATATTCCAAAATGGATGCAATCCACTTACCTCTGTTTCCCTCATGATTAGGTTGAGTCAAGATGTTCTTAACAACACTATTAGGAACATATGCACGAATATGAGCATGTAAAATATACATTATGAACTCTTTCAAAGCCTTTAATAAGGCATAGGCCTCCTTCTCCGTAATATTTCACTTAAGAGTGTAATCTCTCAAAGAACTACTGAAAAAAGAAATAGGGTGTTCCTGGCTCTAATTTTTTTTTTCTGCATTAATACCCCTGCTATAGTGTGCTCTGAAGCAAAGGAAAAAATGATAAAATCCCTTGAAAAATATGGGCTAACCAAAACAAGATCTTTAGTCATAGCTACCTTCACCTCTTCAAAAGAATGCTTTGCATCTGTTGTCCATCTTATTTAATTGCCTTTCCTCAACATACTTGTGATATGCTTTATTATTTCAACCAGATTAGGAATAAACCTTCTTAAAAAACTTATCCTACCCAAAAAAGAATGTAACTCTTTTTTGCTCCTTGGAGTATTGATTTTCTATATTTCAGCCACTCTGTTAGGGTCAATTTTGATACCTTCGTTTGAAATTATATGTCCCAACAATTTTCCTTCCCACACAAAAAAATTAACTTTTTTGGGTTAAGAGAGATCCCAAGTTTTCTGCACTTCTCAAAAACCTGCTTCAAATGCTGCAAATGTTCACTGTCAGAATTTGAATACACAGTTATATCATCTAAGTAAATGACAATGAACTTATCTTTCTCCTCATCAAATGCTATGCTTGTAGCCATCTGAAAAGYTTCCCCTGCATTCATGCAGGGATGATTTTAAGGATGGAAATTTGTTTTARAATGTAGAAACCTTGGCGAATCTTACTAATCCTTCATATGCCAACTATAAATGTTTGGCGATATTTTTGTAAAAATGTTCAAATTYATAAGGATTTTGTATAGTTTTTATAAAATTTTGGCAATTTTTAAGGTAAAATAGTTTTATCCTATAGAATTTCGRCAAATGATTTTTGAAATAGTGAATCTCGTTTTTGGAAAAACCATGGAAAATTAGCCCATGAGAGAAATTTATCCCCTAAAATCATCCATGCATTCATGAGTCCGAAGGGAATTTTAGCATACATGAAGGTGCCCCATGGGGCTATAAATGTTGTCTTCTCTTGGTCATCTGGGTGCACCATGATCTGGTTATATCCAGAAAACCCATCCAACATTGACATTCTCTAGGAGCCTACAATATTTTGCAAGATGTGATCCATCTTCAGCAAGGGATAATTGTCTTTAAGAGAAACTCTGTTCAAATTCCTAAAATATATACAAATCCTTATTTCTCCATTTTTCTTTCTAACAGGCATAAGGTTATCTAGCCATTTGGAGAATCTCAAAGAAACAATTATTTTGGAATCAAACAACTTCCTTACCTCTTTATCAATGAGTGGCAACAAGAGTGGATTGATTCTTCTCAAAAAAAATTTGAAGGTTTCTAATCTTCTTTAATTGGTATTATATGTTGAATGATGATTTTATCATATACTCTCATATCTTCGTAACTCCATGCAAACACATCATAAAACTGCTTCATCAATTCAAGATATTTCTCTTTGTTCTCGAGGGACAAGGACTTAGACAACTTAACAAATTTACGTTCTTTATCATTCCCTATATTGAATTCATCAACCTCAGCTTCATTCAAAGTTACCCTAGGATTTTTAGCCACATCATTGTTATAAAACAATTTTTCAAGAGGCACAAGACCTTTGGGAATTGTATTGTTCTTCAATTGAATAATCTCTCTTCCTGCTATCTAATTTACATACCCATATGAAACTGAGACAACATCTGCATCTTCATCTTTATTATAAAAAAATTCTTCATCAATTTGGACATCTTCATACTCTTCTTCCATCTTCAAAAATCTAATAATTTTCTTCTCCTCTTCAAATACTTGTCAGTATTTGACATTATCTGGAATGTGATGCAGGAGAATCGCTATCAAAGCACGAGTGGAGGACAACTAGATGCACCAACGCGCATTTTAAATCATTTTCAAATTTCAAAGTTGGCACAATATTAATGTAATATCTAGAATAGATTTTGATTTATGAACATCGTATGAAGACGGTGGAAAAATGTAATTGCTTTAATGAGTTGGGAGATTTTAGTATAGATCTAGAGCTTTCGCTCTTATCTGTCTGATTCAAATATTTATTGAAATAAATTTTAAGTAGTTGATAGTCTTTAATTTGATAAGATAGCTCAAGAGTAGTTAGGAGGGAAGAGCTCGAAAGACTCTTTTAGAGAGAGAGATTTTTGTATTGTTTCCCAGGACAGTAGTAGAAGTTGTTGTGGAGGAGTTGTTGATAGTTGTAATGAGCCAATAGCTATTGTTGTTGAAGAACTTGTGTACAGAGCACTTGAATTAATATAATAGAGAATGATTAGACCCAATTGTATGGTGTATTATGGTTGATGTGTTCACCTTATGAATGGTATGTTTACATTTTGCTTTTAGTCTCTATTGTGCAATTTGTTTCTATGCTTATGGATGTGATTTCATGATTGAATGTATAAGCATGTGATAAATATATAAGTTTCAATTATTTCTCTTCCTGAGGATTCCTGCAAGGAGTGCAATGAAAGTCCACAAGGAGTGCGTTGACAAAATCTGAGTTAATCTAAAAAAATCTCAGGAGAGATATCGTTGAACTTGTATCAACATAAGTGCAAGAGTGGTATAGAATCACGCAAGGTGTGAATAGGCCAAGTCGAGCCTTAGACTTGTTCAACCGGGGAGAGTGGTTGAATAATCTCTGTTGCAAGGAGTGCAAAGTGTTGGAGTTTTAGCCATAGGTTATCGTGAAGGTCGCAAGGTGTGTGAGCAGGATTCCTGAGAATCCCTCAGTTGCAGCAAGAATCAAGCTCAGGAAGGATAGAGACTTAGAATAGTTTGAAGAAAGCACGAGGGTTGAAGTCACCTCATATAATTCAAGCTCAAAACGGTTAACACCAAGTTTCTCAATAGGGGAATTCCATAGAAAGGTATTGAAGGATGGTAGAGAACCATCGAGGGGAGAAGTTCCATCTATCCTGCGTCGTTAGATCCTGTGGAGTTGCAAGAAGGATAGGAGTTGGAATTCACTCGACACTCTGAAGTTTCGAAGAGTTAGTTTGATTCGTTGATCTGGAAGAAGATCTGACCATAGATCTTTCGGTGGAAGGGAGAATTCACGGTTCGGGAAAATTTCAAGGAGTAGAGGGGAAACTTCGTGAAGAGACGAGGACTATCGATCTGATGCGAGGAGAATTCAGGGTTCAGACTTCGGAAGGAGAGAGGTAAGTTGTCTTCTGAAGACGCGAAGAGCGAAGTCCCAAAGCGCTCAAAAGTTGGGCCCCACGTCATAGCCCGAAGTCACATTGAAGGGAGATAGAGGAGAGGAGCTAGCACCAGTCGGATTGTTAATCCGCAAATTTAGGGATCGGGAGATTCGATAGTGGCTCACATTAAAACACTCGAAGTCTGGAGTCACGAAGCGCCTTTTGGGTAGGCGTCCGGTCACAGTCAGTGGTCATGTGGGGGAAGTTTGGGCCCGAAACAAGCTTGCGAAGGTGAGGTTTTAGAAGGGCTTGTGGATTTTATTCCTTGGAAGTTCCAGCAGGGACCCGAAGAGCTTCTCTAGCTCAGAGAATTGAAGATCCATTGACCGGGAGGTCACGCAGGCCCCACCAAGGTGGGGTGCTTCATCAGAATGGTTGGCCTGTGCTTGAACTCAACTTCATATTTCTTGTTGGGATAAATTGGGATCTTGAAAACACTTGTTGATGTGGTCGGATCATCTGCAGTTGGATTATGTTCCTTTGATACCACTAAAATGTTATATTCGAAAAAAATTCCAAGAAAATCCAAGACTAAATTCCTATAGGCCCCCATTCTAGGATGCTTAGCTTGGTATGTACCTTTAACTCGGTTGATTACAAGTATAGAATATCCATGTACATATATCTTCTTGGCCCCCAAATCCCTTAGAGTGCTCAAACCTAAAATAAGAGCTTCATATTCATCCATATTATTTGTGAAATCAAAGGCCAACTTATAGGAACACAGTTTTGAATTAGACTTAGCACCAGGAGGAATAATCCATACACCTGCCCCTGCTCCCTCTTTGTTGACTGCTCCATCAAAATCCATATTCCATACACCCTCATCTTCATTGTTGTTTTCTTCTAAAACTGATTCTTCTTGCTGATATTTTGAAGTATTCCGATCATCTTCCTCGAGACACAAATCATTATAGAAAATAATAGATCCAATATCAGTATCAATCAAATAGATAGGATGGTTTTTGGGTTTATCTTTGCTACTCACCATGTATTTCAATAAGACTTCTCTGTATAACCTTCTTTCCTGACCAAAGATCGACACTATAGCATAAGACATGCTCATTTGTAGAGTACCTTTGAGCCTTTGAGTTGTCACTGGAGGCCTTATAAAATTCTGATTTCTAGCTTGAAGCTCATGGGGCTTGTCATCTATTGACAAATTTTCTACCAATTTCTCCATAGTATTTACCATCAAGTCCAATTTTTCATCTAAGGCTTGAGATGTAGAGGGTAATGTTTCTTCTTTTTCCTTCTTCTTTTCAGCTTCTATTTGGAGCTTAATATTCCCCGATACAACTAGGTTCACTTCCACTTCGATTGCATCATTCATCATATTAGTCAGAGAAGTGGATATTCTCTCTCTTAGTAGTAAGGAAAATTCACTCTCAAATGCATCAACATAATGGATTTGAGCAGCTCCTGGAGGAGGATTTACTTGATCAGGAATGGAGTTATAAACCTTCATAGATCTGCTGGAAAATTCTTGAACTGTCTCAACAGGGAGTCTCTTCAAATTATTGTATTTTTTTAGCAACTGCAAACGATTGTTTTTATTTCCCCACCTCCCAAGAAAAATAGCCTCAAAATTGTCAAAATTAGGAATTCTAGTTGTTGGGAGATCCTTAAACCATTGTCTAACTTCTCCTAAAAAAGTCTATGAAAATAACCTCATATTAACATATTCATAGTCTACTTATTCAAGATCTATGAAATCAATGAACCTATCTAAATTTTGTTGAGTTGTTATGTCTCCTTCTGCATCAAATTGTTTAATTCTTTGTGCATAATTGTGTGGTAGGGCATGAAGTGCAATAGGGAGAGCTAATGGGGAAAATATGGTTGCCATGATTCAAAGAAGACTTGAAGGATAAGGTAGACTAGATGATGAAAACTTAGGGCTACCAACCACTGTGTTAGATAAAATCAATGTAGGATTTTTTAAAGGACTAACTGATGACTGTAAAGGAAAATAAATTAAAGAAAGGAATCTCTTCTCATCAAAAAGATTTGGGACAGATTTGACTCTGATTTAGATCTAAACAAATACTGCTCAAATTTTATGTTAAAATATAGATCTTGAATAGCCTTTACTCCATCTATAGGCAATGATGAAACTCAATCCAGAAAAATACCTGATTGTGGTTCTTTATTGTCAGCTTTGTACATAATATTTTCTAGATTATCAATAGCTTCTAGAGGGTTAGGATCTGGATGATGCCTTGTGTGTTTCCTTTCAGTAGACATGATTCTCTAACGACACTTTATCTTCAGCAACTGATCTTCAAAATTGGAGTCACCGGAGTGAAAATTGAGCCAGAGCTTTGTCTGATTCATTGTCACCCTTAGGAACCAAATTTGAAAATTTTATCATTCTCCCATGGAATATTTCACCTTCACTCCCTGAAAATGGTGCCAAAATGTTATCACTCTGTAAATTGCTTTGGCTGAAGAAATAAAATCACAAAGGTAACCACAAACCAACTTGAGGATAGAAGCCTTCCAACCCAGAGGGGGCTCTCTCTCTTCAAATCAATCACTGAAATAATTTATTTGGTATTTCATCCAAACTCTAGATCTCTAAGGTAGGATTGAATTCATATAGTTAGTGGCAATGTGAATAGAAAGTCCATTGGGAAATGGAGTCACTGAAAGGTCAGAAATAAATGAAGGCTTACTAGATACTTGGTGGATTGAAAAGTGATTGATCAGAGGAAAGATAGAAAGAACTTCTTTAGGAAAATTAGATATCATTGAAGATAGAATATTATAGAGAAAACAAATAACCCCTTAGGGCATCTAACAAGGATGAATCCCAAGGTGATAATAGAAGAAAGACAATTGAAATTACATGCAACATAGCATTAGATGCAGATGAATTCTTATACATATAGTTCAAATTAACACAAAGAAGAATCCATATCACATAGATGTATTTAAACTAGAATACAAAGACGGTAAGATCACATGCATAAAGTAGCACAATCACATGTATCTCTGGAGTCAAATCTCAGGGAAATCTGATCCAACAAATTTCATTAATATCAAAGAGAATTACAAAATGTTTTCAACAGTCCTTCTCTTACACACTTTCCAACCATTTTACTTTCATAGCTTCATATAATATATACAAAAATTTCTTCCTATGCTACCAAAATTCAAATTCAAATGTCATCCTATGATAATGCTAACAATTTTAATATATTTGGCTACAAAATCTGAACAAACAACTAAGAAGGAGTCAAACTTGACTCATTAATTTCACATAACAACTTGATGAAAATCGACTCTTGAGTCCCCAATATGTTGCTCTCAACCCTTGCATTCGATGTGGACAAGATGGTACACCTTGCTGACTCATCCAGGCTAATTTTTAGGCGTTCTAGCAACTCTGTCACAGTTGCGCAACATGGTTGTTGCACAACAACAACCTTCAACAGAAACGTAGTGCAATTGCACAGCAACTGATTTTCATGTAATTTGTTTTCTTTTCCTAACGTGGATTGATTGATAGTGATGGTTTGATGGTAATCAAAAACTCAAAACCATTTTAGGGTTCCCAAGAACTCTTTCTTTCCTTCAAAAACATCTTTTCCTCTCAAACCGTAAATCCTTGATACATGTAAATTGCCATGAAGAACTCACTTCACTTCCTGATTGACAAATTATTTAAGTTGATGCACTCAATGTTTATCTCATTTTCACTCTGAGATTCCCCATTCCAAACTTTGACAAAGAACCTCATACAACTGCTCCAAATTAGACTGTTATAGTTGCGCATTATGCCTGCTACGCAACTGTAAATCTATCATTTACAGGTCAAAATGTAAATCTCCAATGCATAGCAGGGCAACAAAATGATCATGTATAATGATCCATCAAACAAAATAACATTGTGCATAAGAATTCCATCCAAATACTTAGGGGATTTTGATAATCAAAATTTTGGTTTTCTATTGTGCATAGTCAAAAGAGGCAAAAATTGATGAATCCAGCACCAGGGAATTAAATTTCTTCTACTTCAGCAAGCAATTCAAGCATGCCCTTCCCCTTCTTATCTGTATCCAACTGCTTCAAGTTTTGTTTGAGGGCTCTGATCTCCTTTATCAAAGTTAGATTTTGCTTATATATGTTCTTCAGTTGTTTATGCAGAGGCAAGTTACCTTTTACCATGAATATGGCATTTTCTATTGCAGGCTCACAATAATCAAGGAGTTCTTTACATATCATCTTTGCTCTTCTATTCTCCTCCCTTTGTTGTATTATCATATCATGTGCTTCTCTTAGTTTTTTCCTTAATCTCTTGAAAGTATGTTGACCCTCATCACTTTTCCTTTTTGTAGGCTGACTTTTTGCTAGAGGTTCCTCCTGAGTTTTCAAATTCTTGGTTGAGGATCTAGTCAAAGGAACAACAAGTTTAGGTATTTCTTTCACTTCTAAACTCTGCTCCACTTCCTTCCCTTTACCCTTTTTTTTAGAGCTTGTTGGAGTTATAGGGACTGATGCTTCATCTATTACCGATATATCTTTCTTGGAGGCTTGTTCCAAAGTCTTTTTCTTCATTTCCCTATTTTCATGTTGCAATTGTGTTATGAAAAAATGGGCTTTCCTTAATTGTTCTTGCAGCTCAATGATCACGTTGTGTTTGTCACTAGGAAATTATATTTCTATGAAAGTTTTTGGATCTTCCTCAGGTGTTTGTGATGTGTGCATGGCAGACATTCTTGTAGATGTTGACCTAGTAACTGGTTTTCTAGGGGTTGTGACCTCTTCTGGGGAAAATTGGAGACTTTTTCCCTTCTTTTTAGCTTGTTGACTTACTGTAGGTTCCTCAGTTTCCTTTTCCCTTTTCTTTATAGAACTTTCATGGGAAAATGTGGTGGTATTTTCTATTGATGAAGGTGTACCTCTCATGCTTTGAGGGTTGTTTAAATAATCAACTGCTATCTATGATGATGATACAAAAGCTTCCCAATCCTGATTCCTCTTTCTAATCTCTTCTATCACCAACAACTTTATCAAAGAAAAATGGAAGGGGATAGGTTCTCCTTGATCTCTCCTTACTTGTACTCTGTGAGCCATCTTCCCTAAGCTTCTGGAAATCTAATAGGGCAGATTCAAGGGTTTCCTACCAGTGAAATACATTAAGAGTCTGATATGATATTTGTAAACCCTAGTGAATCTCCCTTTACATGTAAAGAACCTTTGAATTACCCTTAACAAATTTCTATGATTCTCTAGTAGAAGTTTTCTAGGTATAGTGGCTCCAAAATCAGTGTTTCTAAATTTTGGTTTCAAAAATTCATTATAGCAAGATAGATCCAATTACATACCTTTGAACCATTATTCTCCATGACTAGGGATCTATGTTGCATCAACGATGGTGCCTTCAGAAACATTAAACTAGATGTTTCACACCTTAGCCCCAATGCCATTAAAACTCAATGCAAACTCCTTTTCGACCTGCATGTTGTACCTCTAAAGCTTTTCAAAAAACCTTATACAACCCACTTGTTCAAAATAAGCTCTGATTGTTGGATCTGCATTTACTAGACTTAGACCCTAAGGCTCAAATATGATGATATCACCACCCTTTGTGTTCCTTCTTCTACCTTCTGGAGTTTCCATGATGTTGGTATGAATCAATTCCCTGTGAAAAGGAAAAATAAGGATTGTGCACAGTGTAAAACGTTGCATTTACAGATGTGCAACGAATTAGCAAAATTCAATTCAATGTAGAAAGGGACATGAATTTAAAGTGAAGATTGAAGTTTTTGGTTCATAAGAAAGGTTTTCCTTTAAAAATTCAACTAGGAATCTGAAACAGTGGCTAGAGATTATGGATGAAAGCTCATTTGAAGATGTGTAGAGTTGTGAGTAGTGTCCCCGACAGTCCGTTTGCAACAAGATTGGATGTGAGATTTGCGAATTTATAGAGAAGGAAAGTGGTAGAGGGTTTATTTTCATGGAGGATGAAAAATTTGAATGATAAAGACAAATTAAACCACCAATTGTACCCATCATACTTGTCGTACCTTAATACTGAATTGCGCAGCATTAGGACGTTGCATAGAAACTTGTGCATCGTTATGATTTGCTTGATGATGCCATGTGCCTCCAACAAATTTGAGCTCATGAAATTCTTTGGACCATGGAAAGACTGACTCTAACTGACTTGAATTGACCTCATGATATTTCATTATGACTCTTTAGTGACATGAAAACCCATATCATTGGCATCAAGACTATATGTTTCATGACTCAAACTTTATTTTATGACCTTACTCAAACAAATTTATCAATCACAAACCCATTGACTCATAACCTAAGCAAAGTCATGCCATGGTATTTATGAGACCAAAGCATGAATTTACCCTATCATACATTTTTAAATCACACTCTAACGACCTATTTATAGGACACTAACAGTATTGAAGCGAGGTTCTACTCTGCGACACATGAATCATTATGACTTCCAATGGAATTTATTTAATTAAAGATGTATTACTAATATAAATTGAAATTGTCTTACGTAGGTATCATGGTTAGAGGATGGAGGATGAGTATACTTTGGGGTGCGGGAGGAAGATTTGTGCCTCCTCCAAGTACACCCACACCCGAGGGATCTGCTCCATAGGGAGAAGAGCATACTACCGAGCAAGAGAATGTTGTAGTGGACGATGTCATGCGTATGATGAGGTATTTTCAAAGGATGTCAGAGGCGCTGATAAATTTCCTTGATCGTGACGAAGGTAGAGGATCTTCACCCAATGAGGGTTCACAGTGCCCTCCTATAGCTAGTGGTATTGTTCATAGAGAACTCGTGAAGGTAAAATTTCCCGAGTTCTAGGGTTCCACAGACAGTTTAGCCATCGAAGCTTGGTTGGAGAATATGGAAATGTGTTTTGCATTGCGCGATTATACCTCCAACATGAATGTCTTCCTTGCAGTCTTCCAGCTAAAATGGAGTGTGCTTCTTTGGTGGAAGACACTCTTACCACAACTGAATATGGGCATTGAAGATGTGTCTTGGGAATTGTTTGACGAGCGATTTCAAGAGAGGTACCTATATGATGAGTTCATTGAGTGCCAACTAAATGAATTCAACACTTTATGAGAGGGCATCCGTATGGTACCTGAGTATGAGGATATATTTATGGAGTTTCTCATATATGTTTCGCATCTGAACACTGAAAAGTTTAAGGTGAATAAGTTTGTTTTTAGCCTCAACTACAACATTTGTGCTAAGGTGAGGATTTTGATGCCTCATACCTTGCACGATATAGTATAGAAATATTTTATCGCTGAGGAAGAATTGAATAATGGATTTTAGGGTAGGAATCCATCCAGGCAGACATGACAAACTCCACATAGAGCGTCACAAAAACAGACACACGTTAGACATACTTTTGGGCACCGTGATACACCTAGAGGAGCTGTATTTTATACACCCCTCAAATAGGCTACCAATCATAGGACTTTTTTATAGAGAACCACCGCAACAGTAGTTGTGTCGTCCTCAACAGTAGCAACAATAGTATAGATCTGTTCCACGGAACAGATTGGAATATCAGAACCCTAGATCAACATATTATTCCTTTGGAACTAGGAGCACCGACCCTAAGAATGGATGTTGGACTTGTGGAGAGCCCCACTATCATAGATATTGTCTTATCGAGAAGGTAAGAGCTACTGGATGAGCAAGAGATATGGCAGTAGGAGATCTGGGTAAGGCCCATAGGATTCATGCAGCAGTGAATAACTTCCAGGTTGAGCATCAATCTACAATTATCAATACTTCATGTATGATATCAAATCAACATTTTAGTATTTTGATAGATCCAAGAGCTACTGAGAGTTTCATTTCGAGTGTTGCACTCAAAAGAATTAAGGTGAAGGAAGTCAAACAAGATGATTTTAGGTAGGTAGAATTGGCATCAGGAGCCAAGCAAAGAGTTGGTGGAAAGGTTAAATATTGTAATATTAATTTGGGTGAATTCATCACTAGCATATCCCTTTTTGTCACAACCTTGGGATCTTATGAAATTGTGAAAGGGGTGGATTGGTTAGAATCGCACAATGTAATACTTAACTGCAAGACAAAAAGTTTAAGATTAATTGATGATTTAGGAAAAAATAGAGTAATTGTAGGAAGAAAAATATGCACAAAAGGATGTAAGTTGTATGCCATTTTATCTTTTAATGAAAAAGGTGGCACATAAATATTGGAATAATTTTCGGTAGTATCGGATTTTGTTGATATTTTTCCTGAGGAACTACCGTGTGTATGACCGAAAAGAGAATTGAAATTTACTATAGATATAAAACCTGGAACATAATCGATTGCTAGAATGCCATATCGAATGTCGACACCTGAATTGTAAGAGTTAAAGATGCAATTGAAAGAGTTATTATATTTTGGAGTTATACGTTCAAGTGTATCACCGTGGGGTGCACCAGTAATTTTTGTATGAAAGAAGGATGGATCTTGGAGGCTTTGCATTGACTATCGTCAATTAAACAAAGCCAAAACTAAGAATCAATACTCGTTACTGAGAATTAATGACTTATTTGATCAAATGAAGGGGGCGATTGTGTTTTCAAAGATTGATTTGAGGTCAAGATATCACCAATTGTGAATCAAAGAGGAAGACATTCCTAAAACAACGTTTAAAACAAGATTTGGACATTACGAATTTACTATATTACCATTTGGTTTAACAAATTCCCCTGGTGTATTCATGAGTTTAGTGAATGGGGTGTTCCACGAATACTTGGAGAAGTTCGTATAGGTATTTATTGACGATATATTAATTTACTCTCAGAAAAGAGAGGAGCACAACGAACATCTAATATTATTTTTGCAGTGCTTAAGAGAAAACAAATTGTATGGAAAGATGTCGAAATTTTCATTTTCTCTGACAAAGATTCACTATTTGGGACACATTATTTCTGGAGAAGGTATTGTTGTGGATCCAACAAATATAGAGGATATTATGGAATGGCCAACACCAATGAACGTGCAAGAAGTACGTAGTTTTATGGTATTAGTAGGTTACTATAGAAGCTTCGTCGAAGGATTTTCAGAAATAACAAATCCAATTATGGAATTTCAAAAGAAGAATAAGAAATTTGTATGGTCGGAAAAAGGCATTGAAGCATTTCAGAAGCTTAAGGAATTATTAACAACAACATCGATATTGAAATTTCCTGATATGGCAAGGAATTCATAGTATGCACTGACATAGCCAAGGAAGGACTAGGTGGAGTACTAATGCAAGACAGTCAAGTTATCATATATATTTCAAGGAAACTAAGAATTCATGAAGAGAATTATGCAACCCATGATCTGGAATTATTATTGATTGTTTATTCCTGACGAGTTTGGAGACACTACCTTATTGGACGTAAATTCAAATTGAAAACTAATCATAGTGGATTACAACAAATTTTTACACATAATGACTTGAACGCACGACAAAGACGTTGGTAAGAACTTTTAAGTGAGTATGATTTTGAAATCACGTAGATTAAAGGAACAATTAACAGAGTAGCAGATGCGTTGATTCAGAGACCACACATTTTCTTTGTAATACCACTAAAAATGAACCTTCGGGAGAATATTTTAGCATTATAGATTGATGACGACTGGTACAAGGAAGTAAAAGACAATATAGAACAAGATACCATGATGATGCCTAGATATGAGGGTTATTCTCTGGACAGTGATGGGATATTAATATATAATGGAAGAATTTATGTACCACCAAATGACGAAATGAGAAATTTAATTTTGAACGAAGCTCATCGAGCAGTGTATATGGCCCATCCTAGAGTCACGAAAATGAAGGCAGATCTTAAACCACTATTCTTTTGGACGGGAATGAAATATGATATAGTTAACTATGTGGTCATATGTCTTGAATGTCAGCAAGTGAAGGTTGAATATAGACATCCAACAAGATTATTACAGCCACACGTGATTCCTAAATCAAAATGGGAAGTTATATCGATGGATTTTATTGTTGGATTTCCATTGATGAAAAAGAGACATGATTCTATCTTTGTAGTTTTCGACACTTTGATGAAGAGTGCACATTTTATTCCAGCTCGTATGACATATCAAGCACCTGACATAGTTAGAAATTTTATTAATGAAATAGTAATATTGCATGGTGTACTGAGAAAGATAATTTATGGTCGAGGATCGATATTCACTGGATTCTTTTGGACTAGTTTCCAAGAGGATTTGGGCACACAATTAAATTTTAGTACAACATATCACCCCAAAACCGATGGAAAAATGGAAAGAAAAAATCAAATTCTAGAAGATATGCTTTGAATCTATGTGATAGATCAACATAAGCGATGGGAAGAATTTTTTCCTTTGGTAGAATTTGTGTATAATAACAGTTACCAGATTTCGATAAAT
>ML807106.1:6954-21421 GCA_009831015.1 Picea engelmannii
CACTTGTCTATAATAAATAAATAAATATATATATATATATATATATATATATTGTTTCTAAATATGCAATTAGTGACATTTAATTCTAACAACTCATCATGTAGAAACCGTATAGATTTTCTTTAATGGGAGAAAGGCTCGAGGAGATCTCCTATTAATATGCATTAAACCAAGATTTGTGGAGGGTTATATTATCCCTTACGAGTGTTGATTTCAAAATCATGAAATGTCATTCGCACGTCGTCGGCTTGGCACGTTCACGAAACCTCCAATCCTTAATTTATCTTTGTTGTACCTGCCACCTTCGCACTTCTAAATATGCAATAAGTAAGCTTTACTGCTAACAGTTCATCATGCATCACCCATACAAATTGTCATTAATCAGCGAAAGGCTCGAGGAGCTTTCCCATTCATAAGCATTAAACCAACATTTGCAAAGAGTTATATTATCGCCTCCAACTGTTTATTTCAACCATCGTCTGGAGAAAACAAACGTTCTCATAAACCAATGGCATCATCTCGATAGTAGTTCTATGGATATAAAGTGAACATCTTCAGGCGTGAGGACCAGAACTTCCAGTGATCCAGGGCATATTCTTATTACTCATCCCCTGTTGCCCAGAACGAAGTAATTTGGACCTATGGGATTGCTCGTGTAGGTTGTGTCTCTGAATGTTTTGACTGTAAGGAGCTGGTCTCTTGGTGCGCCGATAAATTTATTTCAGACAAAATAATTATTCCACTACGGGACCACTCTTTTGTTTCTTTGTCACCTCAGGTCTTCCGCCAGATTTTGATATTGTCAGAGCCAACATTGATGTTCAAAGGAGAATATTCCAAGAAGTTCCTAACAAAGCATAAAAATGGGTTGGACCTCTTGCCCGATCTCTTGGAAGACCTGATGGTAGTTCTTGAATATATCACAAGATTGCAGTTTAGTTCATTTAGAAATCCATTCTAGGAAATTGTCTGGATGTTTACAAGAATAACGGGACAGGATTCCACAACAACTATTTCCCGAATGGCTCTTTATATTTTTTATTTCACAGTTAAGGAACAAGCCATTTTTTATTGGGGAAAACTAATTTCCCATGAAATCTGTTCCCAATTGTCAAGATTCAAAAAGGAGAATTTTTTTTGTATGTCATCCTACTTAGTTTTTGCGATAGCACATTGCTGCAAGTTTCCAAAACTATCTCTGTCCAAGAAGCTCAACTGGGAATTTGATTGAGTAACATTCTGGTACTAGGCCTTCTGGAAGCACAAGGCCTCCCACTATTTTTATGAGGTTTTAATGGCTTCCTGTCTGTTTTCAAAGTTTTGTTGTTAGGAGAAGATGCTCCCCGCATATCTGAACAGGCAACCAATTTTTTGGACAGGAAGGGGACACTTGAACATCTGGATAATTACACTGTGATAAGGATTTTTGGCTCCAAGGAAAAACCTACTCTCCTTCCATTTCACATTACGGACATAATGTTTGTTACAGAAGTAGCAAGGCAATACAACTACGGGTTGCATCTATTCCAAGAGAAAAGAAAAAAATAGTTCATTCCTCTGCCTTGGAAATTTGGGAACTTTGTGTTGAGGAACGTCAACAAAATTGACGAATTTGCGGCCCATTCTAGCAACTTGAACCTAATATATGTTGAAATCCAAAGAGGGTTTGACCCCAATAATTGTTTTTTACAACAATTACAAGCACTTGGCTTCGAAAATTGTTTTTTCAAAAAACACCGGACCGAAAATAGAGACATTGGTGACAACAATCCTGCTTCTAATGTCGGTGAACTAGACATAGTGCAAAGAAACATTGAATTGTACAAGCAACAGGGAAAATCCCTCGGTGAGAAGAGTTTTCAATTGGCAAATAACACTCCCAAAAGTACGATATCTTGGAGCATTGCTCCAACGGCCCACCACAACAACAAAGCAACTCAGGTTTCTTCAAACAGAGGAGGATATAACGACCCTACTCACCATAAAATTGATAGTTCTCACAAGCTTCTAGTAGACAAGAAGAGAAAAAAAATTGTGGGACAGGTGGAAGAGCCTGAAATTCAGAGTGAGAAAATGGAACTTGAGCCTAATTTGGATAGCGTATTCTGCTACCTTGATCAGCCCGGAGATGCGATCCAACATAGTTATCCAATTGAAATATTTGATACCAAAAATTTTGACGAAGATGAATCCTTTGTGTTCCGGATTATTTTTTTTGACAGCCAAGCCAAAAAATTGATTATTGAAAAAAAGATGTAAAAAATAAGAAAGGAAAATCTTGTTCAGAGGTTAACCTTGCGAAGATGCAGTTGTCCCAAATATTTCGAATTCACATAGCGACCATAGATGCACTTGATGATTCCATTGGAGGCATTGAGGTAGAGAATGCCAGCCTGAAGGACCAGGTATAGGAATTTGAAGAGGATTTGATTCCTATGCCATTGCTTGCCAATCATTTGGAAATAGCCATGCCTGCCACCTCTACAGCCAAGTTAAAAGGATCCTCCAGCCTCCTCACATCGTGTAGAGGATATGTGGAGATTAATATCAAGAAAATAATGGAACCGGTTACTGAGGCGTGGGAAACATCACAAACCATGACTTCCCTTGGAACAAGGGCACATAATTTGCTCAAACATTTGTAGGCAGAGTTAAAAGATGAAGAAAATTTCTATTTAAACACGGTCCTTCCTTTTGGAACCATTGTCAACAACATGACAAAAACAAGAATAAGACAACAAGATCTCCCATCCAAAAACCAGATTGATCAATTAAATGCATGCTGGAAAGAAAAAGTGAAGAACCTACATCTCAATGTTCAGTTATGTGAACAATCCATATCAAAGAAAGAAAAATTATTCACAAAGTTGTCCAAAATAAACTTAGCCAGAACAACCAACGACTTCCAAGACCCCAACTTAATTGTCAACTCCTTGCCCTTAACTAAGAAAGACTTCGATAAACATGTTGATATTTTTAAGGCGCTCTCTTTGGAAAAGTTTTACAGCATCCTTGAATATGGCAAGATGATGTCGATGACTGGCTAGTCGATTATTCAGTATAGAATGAGGAAATTGATCAAGCTCTACATAATCTTTCTATCGACTTCAGGGAATTAGAAAAGGAACTTTTCAACATAAAAATCTAGAATGAGATCAATGTCACCCCAATGAGAAGTTACAATGAAGAATGGCTCGAAAGGGAATTGAAGCAAGCCACTGACGAAAGGCAACAAACAGTTGCCACGATTCCAACAGTCATCGACGACATCAATGAAAAGGAATCAACAAGAAAATCGCAAAGGGGTCATATGTACCATCATTGCAAGTCTACTGATCGCATAATGCTTTGTTTATCAACCCAGTTATTCCACTTTTTTAAATAGAAATGTATAGCCAAAGACGGATACCTTTGAAATTATTATTTTAAGGTATTACACTCTACCATCGCCCACTTCTTATTTCTATAGTCCTATTTCTTGTACATATTTCTCTTATGGTCCACAGGATCCCTAATCCCAGTCTATATGACACATGCATTGAAATTTCCAGGAATATGTAACAAACAATATTATTTTTTTATATATATTTCAAATAAAATAAAAAATTATATCCTTTTCTATTTATGTCCTCATACATTTTTATCTTCCACCAATCTATATGACAAATGCATTTAAATTTCCAGGAGTATGTAAATTTTTTGATATATTTCAAATTAAACTGTTTTTTTATCTCCTTTTATATTTATGCCGTCATAACAGAATTTTTCAACATAGTAAAATAGATTATATACTTTCAAAAAATAGATGGGGCTCTAGAGGCCACTTTTCATTTACTGCATGGATACCACCTGTGCTTCATGCTTCTTACCACATCTCCACTGTAGTTTCCATCTGCCTCCACTACTTTTTCATATCCCAATTCAAACCGACAGAGACTACGCTACCACACAACACTTATTGATAGAGGTAATTAGTAATATGATGAGATATTGATATAGATTCTCTTGATTTAGTTATTAAATAAATTCAACAAGTTTAGCAATAATTGATATCTATATAGCATAATAAGAAGAAAGACCACGAAAATGTTGATTCTCTTCCAAAAAGGTGGGGATTGTAATATCCCATTTTACTAAAACATAAATTGGGACATAATATTGTACATTCATAGACATTTTTCCAGGACTAGGTATAAAAGCTTCTAAAATCTAAAATGTATGTTAATAGTTGCAAATATTCCTACTAGAAGCCTAAGGCAAAGGCCACACTACAAYATGATCATTATTAGCCATTTTGATATTTTACTAGTTAGTGGAAATACTAAAATGTAAACACATGAAATAACAAGTGTTGCATGGCAGCTTAATCCCTGCCAGACAAGCTAGCATGAGTGTGTTTAAGGCAAGGATCTTTGTGGAAATGGGTTTAGATAAAGCGTTGTTAGTTTGCATATATATATATATATATATATATATATATATGATGTTTATGGTGAGTAGACTAATTTTTTTTATGTTTTCCTATTACATCAATAAAAATATTACTCTAAAACGAGGAACATTCTTCAACATATTATTTCATTCGAGAGAGGATGAGGAAATATCTATATTCTAATTGAGTATAGCAGACCTAACCTTAGATGAAATAGTAACATCCAAATTCAAATGCCTCTGACATCATAATTCAACAGGTGGTTCTAGGTAAATAGGTGAAACTGAAACTGAGGAAAGATCATGCTTCTCAATAGATGAGGTAAACCACGTTTTCCTGAAGGGAACAACAAACCAATTATCAGTTTTTTCCTTCCAGTTAGGGGGGAGCCACCCCGGAAACGGTAATTATTTTGGTGACATAATGAAATGGGATTTTAATACAATCTCTTTTATTCTGAATCTGATCTATCCCTCCTTTCTCAAAACTGGGCCTCCTCCCTTCCTTATGGAGAGAATGAAGAAATCCACCCACTTGTAGATGGAGATGCGGAGGGCACTCAAATCATACGCTTTATGGCATCCAATCGACATTTCAATAAGCATTTTTATGCTTGAGAACATCCAAATTCAAATGCCTCTGACATCAGAATTCAACCAAAGTGCAAGCATGCTGAGAGGCAAATCTGTAAGATGATTGGAAAAACTATAGTGTGAATCATGTTTAATTTAACTTATTAAAAAAAACATTTAAATATCACGACTACCAAAACAACAAACGCCATCCATGTAAATTATATCCATGTAATTGCAATATATAGTTACATATGCCACATATTTATTTGGGAGTATATTCTCAGGTGACTAGTAATCCTTGATGCGGAAAGAAAAAACTCTTAACAAAATTAATTTAACATAAAAATAAAGTGAGAGTATAAAAAATGGAAAGATACACCTAACCATTATAAGTTTTTTAACCATATTCAAAACTATAACATGAAGAATACTAAATCCTATCATACCATGAATATGAGGTAAATCATGAAGCGAGAATTATTTCTGGTGGTGTTTTAATATGTGAAAAGGTACTTCATGATTGAATTGTTTAATTACCTCAGTAATTAAAATTATTTTGTTCAAAACGATAACGCTCATTACACAGTATGGTACAAACACAAACAATATCACAAACAAAAACACACATGATACCACCAAGAGCTTAATGATAACACTTAAGCAGACACACACATAATGCGATGATTATGATAACCATAATGAATACAAACAATTATAGTGCATTCACTAAAGATTCTCAAAAGAATCTAAGGTAGCTTCTACAGGTTGTTTTTTTCAATGGAGTTATATAATCATTACATTCCATAAAATGCATATAAAAAAAATTAGCTATAGCAAAGTAGCCAACGAAGTTTATTTTAGTATTAATATAGTTGAGTCCAATAACAATGTACACATAATTGTGGCCATACTCAATTATAGGATTCCCTATCCAAATCTTCATTCCATGAGTATAATCTAGACAATTACAGGACATCTCTCCTCTCTTATAAAAGGCCAGAGATGGGGATGAGGTATTGGGATCTGTATTTGCTCCTGGATCCATATAATTCATATGGGATTCAACACCTTCACCTAGAAGATGCTCTTTCATATCACATTCCTGTGAATATGGATATGTCAACAACTATTCATGTAAAAGGGTTTTCCCCAAAAATGCTTCAGAGTTTGGCTAGCCTTGCTTAATATTTGGGATTTTTCTTTTCTGTTTTATTTATTTCATAGAACTAGTGATTATTCCAGTTTGATTTGCAAAGAAATTGTTAGAAAAAAACTTACAGGAAATTTGCTTTATTCCAGTTTGATCTTCAACCAAATTGTAAGAAAAAGGGTTATACTAGACTAGTTAAGGAAAATTTCAAGCTTGCAATAAATTTTTAATGTTTGAATAATTATTTCCTCGCATGCTAGTAGGAATAAAGGATGGGCTTAACTGTAAGTAAGCAATGCCTCTCATGCTTGGTAGTGGCTAGTGGCTTGGTAGTAGACCCATTAGTGGTTCGTTCTTCTCCATATCGATATTGAGTTCCAAGGTCACAGTTTCCCAGCAAGCAAGGGCTTAAGGAACAAACAGCCAACTCATGGGTTTAGGCACGGGTTCCAAAATAGTCAAGGGGTTCTAGAACAACCATCTAGCCAGCGAGAATAGCCAGCTACACGAACTCAAAGAAACAACGAGGTCTCCCACTTCCCATTCACTTTCCTTGGCCAACCTCCTCCATGCTTGGTCGTAGGTGGTGGCTAGTCAGGAAACTTATGTAAAGTTTACTTACTTCCTTTAGTAGGAAGATAATGACATGCTCATATGATAAGGACATGGTCATAGTAGCTAACTCGGGAGCAATGACAACTCAACAATTTAGTTCTTTGATATAGGTTAAATAAAGAAAACAATTTCACTGGTAAACTAAATATAGTCTCGTAGATCTAATGACCTATAGTCTCATAGATTAAATGACTTACAGGTGCATCGCATGAGTATGGTTCCTCCAATAGTAGACGTTTCTATTTTCTTCAGTATGTATTTGTTCCTCCCATCTAGTAATCTAAAAATAATATTGTTGAGCACTCTTGTGAAGGCGGTGGAGAAAGCAGGTGTGGTATCGGCAGGTGATGGAGAAAGTAGCTCGAGAGTTGTGCATATTTGTGTAGTTAGTGGAGACAATGGCCGTAATTTGTGAAGGCAGTGATGGAATCTCAACATTTATTAAGCAACCTAATCATTTGTGAGAACACTTTAGTGATTTTCAAGCATCTCACTAAAGCCATAGTCTACCTACACCAAACACTTATGTTATCTAACATGGGAAAAAATCATCTAGGAAAAACTTAGTTTAGTTTATAACACGGAAAAAATGCATCTCGACAAAACTTAGGTTATAACAGGGAAAAAATGCATCTCCACAATAAGAGGTTGAAATTCTTGGCCAATAATATCTTTGATAAATTCAATTTAATTATTATAAAAAAATAACTACCTCATTTTTCCTATCTACAACTTTGGAAAGAAAAAATATTAGTATTCAAAGCCAAAGTAATTGTTGGTCAACGCTGAATCGATCGCTAGAGTCTTAGCCTTCGGCAGGGACTAATAATACAAAGTATAGTTTGGATGGTAAAAATTTGACCTTATCAACTTTTTGGAAAACGATGTTGGGTATACCACGAATTCATTGGCATGCACATCATAAGAAAATCCAAAGACTTGGTTTTTGGTCATTCCAACTCCATTATGGGAAGAACTCTTTGGAAAACAATGTTGGATATATACCATGAAGTCATTGGAATGCAAATATTAACAAAATCCAAATCTTGTTCTTTTTGTCGTTCGAACTCCATTATGGAATATTCTTCTTGGTCTTATCACACTAATCCATGATTTTAGTTGTTGTAAAACAAATATTAATAGGACACATATTATTATGTTGCTGAGAGGATACAACTTTTGAAATCCATAGATGTTAAGTATATGCTCCCAAGATGGTTGCTTACATCAACATAAAATTAGTGTTGAGATCTTAATCCATGAAGATTGCTTCCATCATCTTAAAAATATGTTTCAAGATCTTAATCCGTGTGAGCTAAGACAAATTTCAAACTTGCGCCAATAATAATTAAGAAATTGTGGTTTGTTATCTTAGATCATACATTCTTTTAAATTGTATTTGAGAGAAAGTAATAATCTCCAAAATTTCATCTTAATTGTGTTATAACTAGTTACAATGAGGTGGTATTTCCCCATTAGATTAATTTATAATATGAGGTGGTATTTCCCAATTAAATTAATTCTAGGGATTCATATTTTATTATTGTTATTTAGGTTAGGTTAGATAATGTTACATTCTTTTAGATTGTATGGGAGAGAAAACATTAATATCTAGAATTTCACCTCAGTTGTATAATAGTTTGTTAATATTGAGATGATATTTCATTAGATTTGTATGGTAGTTTGTTAGCATTGAGATGGTATTTATAATGCATACTTATTAGGAAGAAAATCGCTACTCATTTTTTTACATATACACAAACTCTCATAAAAATACATGTGTCAAATTCTATTTTTTTTGTTGTTGAATTTTTATCTTCATTAAATTTAGTGAACATTTATATAAAGTGTGGTATAAACATTTTACCAACTAGTTTTGCTCATAATTTGACCAAAATTCTAGAAGAATCATTAGAATAGCAAATATTAGTAGTTGAGATTGCACAATAGAGGTTTTTCAAGGTGCAAAATCCATTTATGCATTTAAAAATGCAATTTAAGAAATGGAAAATTGTAATTTCACCATCAAATACATAGCCAAATTATGATACTAGATGCCCCAAAAAAAATACAAAAAATAGAATGTCTAAACTTACCCTTTATATAATAGAGTGTAACATAACTTTGGTTTCCTAATTTTATATATTTGAAAGATATTTGATAGGAATTGATGCCTATAGAAAATTATTATAATTTTGATAGTAATTGATGTCTATAAAAAATGATTATAATTTTGAAGTAATTTTGATAGTAAGATATATCTCCATATACCTTAAAAAAGGGCTCCATAGTGATTAAAGATAAATCAAAAGTTAAAAAATTAGGATTTGAAGGAGAAAATAAAAAGAGTTAGAAAGATGTCCTCCCTACTTCATTAGAATAATATATATATATAATTCCAATGAAAAATAGTGTTTGTTCCTATTTTTATTTTTATTTCTTCTATTTAGCATATTGCCACAACTTCCTAAAAGAAATGCCATAGTGATTAACTAAAAAATGGAAATGTTGGGATTTTGAGAAAATGAGTATTCAATATTTAAAAAAGTGTAACAATATCTTATGGGAATAAGATTTTCTTTGACCTCCTTCCATATGAGGCTTCATTTGTAACTAGCATTTGTAAGGGATTTAACCTCATTCATGGACAAATAATTTTCTTCATCTTTAGAATTGTAGAGTTATGATTAACATGATTCTTGATCTTTTACATCCTCAAAAACCTTCTGCTCTACAATGTTCTTCATCCTTAGAATTGTCAAGTTCTAATTAACATGATTCTTAATCTTTTACATCCTTAAGAACCGGTTGCTCACATTCTTGCCAGCGTTTTGATGTAGATTTATGCCCTTTGTTCATTTTTCAAAAGAAATATGCATTAGGCCAAGAAACCTACAAATTCCATGGTTGTTAACAAAATTTACAACAAAATGAATTCATAATCTAAAATCCAAACCCATCCAAAAATATCCTTAAATGTCTTGGTTGTTTACAAAGTTTACACGAAAATAAAATAATATCATAATCTAGAATCCAAATAATCTCATAATGTACAATCCAAACTGATCCAAAAATACCCCTATATAATAACATTTTATCTTGATAGGCCTCTACTGATATCAATGTTCAAACATATTCACACATGTGTAAAGACCAAGTTTGATCTACTTCATTTAAATATGATTTGATATAATTAGTATTATTGYTAATATTTTTGAGAAAACTGTTAAATGCTAAAAAGGAAGRKGAAAATATTCACGCATATGTTTAATCTATYTAATTTAAATATAATTTGCGATGTAATTAATATTATTGTTAATATCTCTGAAAAACTATTAAATGCTTAAAAAAAAAAAAGGAAATTTGGAAACCAAACCCAAATTGGTACAAACACGAAACCTGTTAAAACAGATGAGGAAAATGAACGCTAAACACAAATTGGTACCTTTGTTCTGAGCATAGAGGAAGGGTTTAATTTAGGGAACCAAAAAGTAAGCCCGCTCTACCTCAAAACAAGAGACCCTACTATAAAACTTGGATAATGAACTGTATTTTCAAACTTCACAATAAAGAAACCCTAAAGCAGAGAAATATACCGAACAATGCTTTGTCTTTATAAAAATCGATTCATTAAAATTTGGCTTTGGGGTCATAAAGATTCATTAAAATTTGGCTCTAGGGTCATAAAGAAAATAAACTAAAAAAAGGTAAACTTGTAACCTCTTGCTCAGAGATCTTCAATTTGGCCACCTCTTCAGATTTGAATTTAAGTTTTAATTTTAAACACACTTTGAATTTAAGTTTTACTTTTAAACACACTTTAAAAAAGAGTTTCTGAGAAGGACAGAGAATCATTTTCCACCACTCCACGGAATTGCAATGCTAAAGAATTGAATCTTAATAAATCTTTCAATTATTTACCCCAATACAAAAAAGATATTGGGGTCAATAGGAATACACTATCCATATTCCAATTTCTTCTTTAAATCTACGTCATTGGTAAAATTCACCCATATGCATGAGATTTTTTTTTTATAGAAAAACTGTCATAATTCTACCTTAAATAGATCTAAAATTGTTTAACAAATAACTCTTCACATAGCATACAAAAACTGCTAAACAAGAGCAGTGCATTCACTTAAAATTAGGAGAGAAAGAAATTGGCTTCTCTCAGGCGAGGCAGTACTGGGAGGTCATCAAAGCAAAGCCATGCACTACATTTTATTAAATCAATGAGTACAACATATAAGATGATATTTGGTTTAGATGGTTGGAACCAAACTCAGCTAAATCCTAAATAAACATCGCAACTAATCTCCATTATTTCTAAGTCTCGGCTTTAATGGAGAAATGGATTGTCTACAATACAAATGCCTATCATAAGTAACATGTCTGCTAGTCTGAGTCTCATCTAGGCTTACAACTTGACTCTAACAATTTCATTTTGACCCTTCTTGTTGTCAGATAGTGATGGAGATGGAGCTTCTTCCTTGGCTTGATGCTCCAAATATGTTTCATCTTGACTCTGTTATGCTTCAATGTCCTCTTGGTTTTGTCCTTCTTCATTTTGGAACTTAGCGGTTGACTATTGTTCTTTGTCCTCAACACTTCTGCAAGTTCTTGGAAGCGTTTGTATTTAATGCTTGAAAAATCTTTCAACTTCTCATAAGTGCGTTGATTCCCTTTCTGGATACAATCATCAATGTATTTCTCAATGGACTGTTGCAACATCAATTCATAATAATACTTGATTTCTTCTGGGCTCCACACCATAAAAATTGACTCAATGTTTTCTTCATCAATATCTTCATTTTCTTCCATGTTTTCTTCATAATCATTCACTATTGAAAATGAATTGTTGTCTTGTAAACCTGCACACTCAAAAACATTGTTATAATCATATGAAAAATCATAGGAAGAACCATATTGGTTCTTTTCATTTTTGTCTTCTAAGAGAGATTTCCTTTCTTCATCTTTCTTCCTTGCCTCTGATGTCATATAATAATCTTCATTTTCAGCTTCAAATGCTATCACAAATGGTTGTTTCATTGATACAAAATGGATCCAAGAAGGCCTAAAAATAAAAGTTCTTAGAATCGTATTAAACCAGCTCCATTGTGTCTGTCTCATCGTGTTGATTCCGGCCATATATTTTTTTTGAAAATTGCCTCTGTATGGTGAAGTTATCACGATATAATGTTCAGGTCAAACTTGAAAAATGTCAAAGTCAACAGTCTGTACTGTTAACATCAGCAGGATAGGTGGGAGTTGACGTCAACATGACATCATGATGATGTCAGCAGGACACATGGCATCACCAGGACGTGCCATGTGGCAGTCATTTTTGGCATTTCTAGGGGATGATTTGGACGAATAAAAATTGGACACGTGGCATTGTACAGACATGACACATGGTAGTGCGTATGTGACATGACACCATTGGCAGCATGACATGTGGAAGGTACGACGATAACGTGGTAGGTATGACAATGATGTGGAAGGTACAGTGGTGATGTGGTAGTGATGATTGGGCAGCTGACTGTGTAGGTGACTGGGTCAATGACTGGACAGTATGGCCCATTCATAGGGTGAGACGTGGCCCAATCACAAGGTGCCAAGTGACACCCCAGATTTGGCCAAGGTTGGCTGGGTAAAATTTTGTTCTGCCTCCGGGGGATATGAACCCGCGACCTCTGGGCTGGGCAACAGACTAACGACCATGGGCTAGCCACCAGGGTGGTCGTGTTTCTTGTTAAAACAAGTGGTGTATGTTCCTTTTGTTATGGAATGGTGTGCGAAGTTTGGGATAAGCCCCAGTCGACATGGTCTAGCCATGTGACCAGGGGCGTTATACCAGGAGCCAGGGCAGAGAATAAGGGTCAGCGCTCAGCTGCATGGCACTCCACATGACCTAGGGCCCGAAAAAGAAGGGGTTAGTGCACATTTTTTCCCAATGTGATTTCTTTTTTTTTGGAAAATGCCTTTTCCATGATTTTATGTTGATTTTATGGTTTTTTTGCCATATCTTGGTGGATATTGGCCCAAATTGAGTGCCACAAGAGGTGGTTTTTGGGGATTTGAGCCTTCTACCTCATGGCTATGTAAACCAAGCCATTGTGAAGTTTTTGAAAGGAAGCAAGTAGCTTTGAGCAAATTGAAGAAGAATTTGCAAAGGTCAAGTTGTCTTGTGCAGTGAAGAGTAGATGAGATTTGGAGGCAATTTTTGGGAGTTCTACCCCACCTTTTTCAGTCTTGTATGTTACATCGGGTTCCTGAGACAGATCAGAATACAGCTAAGTCGGTCAGAGACCTATATGATGTAATTTTGATGCATATTTTAAGCATTGAATTTTAATAGAGAAGCCTCCCAAACTGAAGACAAAGGCCCAAAGACGTAGGAAAATTTTTCCGAACTCTGTTATCAACTTATGGTGTTCAATCTATTGATGGTTTGCTTATTTGTGTTATCTGTTATTTCTCTTCGTTATTAATATTTTTTATCACTTACATATTCACATGCATTGTCAAAAAATTATCCAAGTGGATATTGGTGGCCACCCACCTTTTCCAAATGGCTCAAAATGGCTTTCTGGCAATTTTGGCAATTTACTATTTTTAGCAGGTTTTAACTTCCGGGGCCATTTTGAGGGCCCAACTGAAGTTTTTTCGAGATCAAGATTCTCAATGATAGCTAAAGGAATGATTGAGCCCCCAAAATGAATCTTCTCGATGATACCTTTCCAACGAGCTATCACACGCCTAAAATGGAGATCGTATGCAAAAGTTATGACCCCAGGAAGTTGATGTACTCACTTACCCAAACAGGGCCCACATGACTTTTGGCGCTTCATCTCCCAGGGTTAGGTTTTTGGATGTCTAGTGTTTTTTGCATTCCTGCTTATTGTAAAAAGGCCTTCAGAGCCTCATTGTAATCATGTTCTTGCGAATGCGAGTAGCCGTCACATCTCTTCTCAAA
Organism: Picea engelmannii; assembly: GCA_009831015.1. Classification (NCBI taxonomy): domain Eukaryota; kingdom Viridiplantae; phylum Streptophyta; class Pinopsida; order Pinales; family Pinaceae; genus Picea; species Picea engelmannii. The sequence goes on from ML807106.1 coordinate 20,703, forward strand.
GATAAGCTGTCACCATTCTAGCGAGTCTTTCACTTTGTATTTTTACAGTGTCTATACATTTCTTTCATTAATAGAAATCGTGTATTACTGTATATCTGTGTTTATGGTTGCATCTCCGATACATTTCTGTTATATTATTGAATATCTTCGATATCTCTGGGCATTTCTTTATTGTATCTCCGATCTCAATTCGTGCCGAAAATAATCCGGATCAGAAAAGGTCTTGATAAAATTGAAGTCATAGTGAAAATTGCTAAGCACTGATTTCAGATCAAGTGCTATCAGAGCAGGTTGACTATTGAAGGAATTGTGAATAAGCATGGGAAAAATCTTGAAGAGAGCCAGACTCCAAGAAATCGAAGAGATCAATCAACAGATTCAACAAGAAAATGTTGAGCTGTGAAGATTGGTGCAAATCCTTGAGGAATACAGGGAATGGTTGTGAACAATGGTGTTAGCAACAGTGTAAATGTGTTGAACTTGCACATAATAGATCTAGCTAGAAAATACTACACACATTTGTAGAGAGAAATTGAGAAAGAAGAAGCAAGATAGAAAGAATGGAAGAATGCTCATTAACCTTATTCCACACTCAAATAGTGAATAATTTACAATAGATATAGGATACATGAGTAACTAATGATCCATAGTGGTGGTCTAGATTGATCTGGACACACACCAGCAGTTACAAGAGTAAACTACCACCTAGTCTAGTCTCT
>ML807106.1:22864-35487 GCA_009831015.1 Picea engelmannii
CTAGAAAATACTACACACATTTGCAGAGAGAAATTGAGAAAGAAGAAGCAAGATAGAAAGAATGGAAGAATTCTCATTAACCGTATTCCACACTCAAAGAGTGAATAATTTACAATAGATATAGGATACATGAGTAACTAATGTGCCATAGTGGTGGTCTATATTGATCTAGACACACACCAACAGTTACAAGAGTAAACTGCCACCTAGTCTAGTCTCTCAGGCAGTTACGGGAGTGAACTGCCACCTAGTTGAGTTAACTAGTCAACTAGTCTTTAGTTAATTGACTGAAAAAAGAGTGGTGAGTTGGTGATGATCCCAATGTTGCATGGTGACAAAACCAGTGCAACATCTAAACTCAACTCAACTAGTAAAACTGAAGTGTCAACTGAAAGAGAATATTCTTCAGGTGGAATATTTTCCCCTAAAATATAGGAGACTGAATAATGACTAATTATGACTAATAAACAAGGAATAACCTTAGGAAAAATAAATCCTAGGTGTGTGTGAAGTCATAGTGAAAATTGTTAAGCATTGATTTCAGATCAAGTGCTATCAGAGAAGGTTGACTATTGAATGAATTGTGAATAAGCATGGGGAAAATCTTGAAGAGAGCCAGACTCCAAGAAATCGAAGAGATCAATCAACAGATTCAACAAGAAAATGTTGAGCTGCGAAGATTGGTGCAAATACTCAAGGAATACAGGGAAAGGTTGTGAACAATGGTGTTAGAAATATAAGAAAGGCCAGTTGGAAGAAGTCCTTTTGTTAGAAGCCCGAGTCTTGTCAGGGATGATGGAATTAATCCATTCTGTAGGCAATCCAATGAGAAGGATTCGTATACTCCTGCTACTCCAGTTGAGGAGCAGTTAGTAGGAGATGCCATTGGCACATTTTCCTCACCATCGGAAAGTACTAATTATACTCCAACTTCTCCTGTAGATTATCAGGAAGTGGAGTCAGACAATGCTATCCAAGTTTGGATACAGGAAAGGAAAAGGTCTTGGAAAGCATGGACAAGGAAGATTTGAGCCTATTGAGGTGCGAAAATGACCACTCCATGAAGGATTGGGTTACCTGATGACAACAATCCAGTGGTTTTTTTTACACATTGTCGGAATCTCAGACATGATACTGACCATTGTTGGGAGCGAAATCCATAGCTAACACCAGTATGGTTTCAAAATCATCAAGGCAAACAAGCAACTCAAGCCAACAGTGACGCGAACAATGAGTTGCGAAAGAAAGGTAAAAAGGTTGAAAGGTATAAATCTCCTTCACCCACCTTTAATGACGAAAATGATAGGGTCATGGAACTTATTAGAAGAACAATTCCATGCACATTTTTTGGCAGTCATAACCATTGTGTTGTAGTATGTTGGAAGCAAAAGGTATACAAGATGATGCAACATTGTAGGTCAAGAATAATCTGCATGAAAATTCAGCGCAGCCATGACAAGAGTCTAATAAATCCAATGGGGATTTAGCTCAGTCAGGGCAAAGGCTTCATCGAATTCATTCGAGAAAAAAATACTTGCTCACATTATCAAAGGAATGGACATTTTGAAGATAGTTTTTGGAAGGTACATCCAGGGTTGAGACGCTCCACAAATCTTGAAGGGCTAGAGCAGAAGAAGGATGATGCAGAAGAGAAGAAGAAGGATGTTGTAGAAGAGCAGAAGAAGGATGTTGTTGAAGAGCAGAAGAAGGACATTTCAAAGGAGCAGTGAAATGACCGCAAAAATCCATCGGCAGGAGATGGGTCATTCTCTTGGAACTGGGAATATTTTATTCCCTATATGTAAATGTTTCATTGAGTTAGTGTCAGTCTCATTTATCTAATAAAAGTGATTTGATTTATAAAATCACTTATTGGGTCTAGTTAATCTTTTTGTTGATTCTAGGTTGCTTGTTGTTAGTCAATTGATGTAATGATGTAGTCAATTGATGTAATACCCTTTTGGAGGAACAAAAGGTCTTAGTGGGGAGGTGTGATCCAAAATGGATCCAGAAAGGCCTAAAAATCCAAAATGGATCTAGGAAGGCCTAAAAATCAGAGTTCTCGAAATCGAACAAAACTAGTGCCATTGTGTCCATCTCGTTGCGTTGATTTCGACCATATATGTTTTTTCAAAAATGGACTCCATATGGGGAAGTTATCGCGATCTGAAGTTTAGGTCAAACTAATAAAAAGTCAAATTCAAAGTCAATAGTTTGTTGCTGACGTCAACAGTACATTAGTAGGACAGGTGGTAGATTACGTCAGCAGGACACATGGCAGTACCAGGATGTGCCATGTGGTAGTCATTTTTGGCATTTCTAGGAGCTTATTTGGACTAATAAAAATTGGACATGTGGCATTGTCCAAACATGACACATGGCATTCTGTATGTGACGTGGCACCATTAGTAGCATGACACATGGAAGGTAAGGTGATGATGTGGAAAGTATGGTGATGACATGGCAGGTATGGTGGTGACGTGGAAATGATGATTGAGAAGTTGACTGTGTAGGTGACTGGTTCAATGACTAGAAAGTACGGCCCATTCACAAGGTGACACATGGCTCAATCACAGGGTGCCATGTGGCACCCCGGATTTGGCCAAGGTTGGTTGGGTAAAAGTTTGTTCTTTCTCTGGGGAAATTGAACCCACGACCTCTGGGATGGGCAACGAACTAACAACTATGGGCTAGCCACCAGGGTGGTCATGTTTCTTGCTAAAACAAGTGGTGTATAATCCTTTTGTTATGGAATGGCACGTGAAGTTTGTGATAAGCCTCGGTCGACAAAGGCTAGCCACGTCACCAAGAGAGCTATACCAGGAGAAAAGGCCATCGCTCGGTCGTATGGCACTCCATGTGACCAAGGGCCTGAAAAAGAAAGGGATAGTGCACATTTTTTGCCAATGTGGTTTTTTTTTTTGGAAAATGGTTTTTTCATGATTTTATGTTGATTTTATGGTTTGTTTGTCATATCTTGGTGGATATTGGCCCAAATTGAGTGCCAAAAGAGGTGGGTTGTTGGGATTTGATCCCTCTACCTCATGGATATATAAACCAAGTCATTGTGAATTTTTTGAAAGACAGCAAGTAGATTTGAGCAAATTCAAGAAGAATTTGCAAAGGTCAAGTTGTCTTGTGCAGTGAAGAGTAGCTTAGCTTTGGAGACAATTTTCAGGAGTTCTACCACACCTTTTTCAGTGTCGTCTGTTACGTTGGGTTCCTAAGATAGATAATAATACAACTGAGTTGGTCAAAGACCTATATGATGTAATTTTGATGCATATTTTAAGCATTGAATTTTAATAGAGAAGCCTCCCTCACTGAAGACAAAGGCCCGAAGATGTAGGCGAATTTTGTTGAACTTCATTATCAACATATGGTGTTCAATCTATTGATGGTTTGATTCTTTGTTTTATCTTCTATTTCTCTTCTTTATTAAGTTTTTTTATACCTTACATGTTCACATGCATTGTCAGAAAAAGTCTTGATAAAATTGAAGTCACAGTGCAAATTGTTAAGCACCGACTTCAGATCATTCATGTCTTCAACCTTTTTACCAGGCTCTATCAGATTGTCTTTCACTTGGTTTTTATATGAAAATGATCTTTTATTCTCACCAAACAATATCTCATCAATAAGATGTTTCTCATGCATCATAATTGACCACTCTTCATGAGATGAATAATTTTCATCAAATTTGACTAAATTTACCAAAGATTCAAACAAGGGTTCATCAATAGTTACACATTCATCTCCATCATCAATCTCGTTTGAATTCACCACATCACTAAATATTGTTTCATAGAGAAATTCCTTACTATGACATGCGACTTTATTGTCAAACACACTTTCTTCATTAATCATTGCAATTTCAATGCTACCATTTTTAGTCGCTATTTCAATTACAAATATTCCAACACTATCATAATTTTCAACAACAATGTCATCATGAACTTCAAAATTCTGACTCCACTTCTTCATTTCAAGAATATCCCAAAATATTTTTGCATTAGGTATTTCACCAAATTCACGCAAAATACTAGACAAAATGTTTTCATCCACTATTGATATAATAAGTTGTAATGATATTGTACCTCTTCTCTTATCATATAAATTGGCACAAACTTCATGATCATAATGCAATAAATCTACTAACCATAGTAATTCTTTTATTTTAGTTCCCCAAGGTTCATAATTTATACCTGAGAAGAATGGAAAATTTGGCATCAATATTTTATATACTTCATCAAATTATTCATTGATTTCTTCATGGTATTCGTTGATATGGTCCAACATTGCATTCTGATCCTCAAGCATGGGTTCTTCATTTGAAACTAGAAACATATCATATTGATCTGCAAAATACAATGAATCTTCTTGTTGATTCTTTCTCCTCATACGTTTCAGCTCTCTCTAGAGCTGTCTAATTTTCCTTTGTTTACCCATGGTGCATTATCCTTTTATCTTCTTCCTTCTCTTTCTTAGATTATAGGTTGTGTGAGTCCAAAGGAATGGGTATGTACACCTCACTTCGCTATAACACCTCCATGTAGCGGACCAAGCGCTTCCTCTAACAACAAATCGTTTCTCTTTGTCTACACCATGATAAGTACAGGAATTGTGTGTGTTTCTTCATTCCATTGTAGAGCTTAGCAATAAATTAGAGTGCTTGTGTCAAACCATGTACACACTCTGAAATCTACTCAGGTCTACTAGTAGCAGAAACAGATCGATTCTCAAGACCAAATTTTTTTTATGGCATAAGTTCAATGCAGACTTTCACAGATAAAAATCAATTGACGTAGTCATAAATTTGTACTTAGTGGAACAATGGACCACATCTACATCTATGTAATCTCTAAGAAGATAAAGATCACAGACCTACTTGTCTATTTTTCCGATGCGGGGGCTATGACAACTCTTTTATTTTGGGCGCAATGTCACTCCAAATGTTGCTTAAAGGAATACACATCACTTAATTGCAGAGTGAGAAATGTATTGAGTGGGAATCATGTGTGTTAGTATTGATACTAACATTATATTATTATAATATGCATTTCAAAACATAAACTCTATCAATAATAGTAAAAATAACTGAGATGTGGAGGCCATGGCGCTCAGCGGAACACACACACACACAAAAAGACCGATCAACAATTCCATTGTTTCTCTGTTTCTCCACAACGGGAAAATAAAAAGAAGGAAGATGGGAGGGTTCCTCATATGCAGTTCCACGACTTCTCTATAATATGGTAGTTGATACTATAATACTTTACACATCAGCGGCTTCACACCAATGCTCATGGCACTATCAAACATCTTACACACACTGTGGATATATTCACTCGAATTATACGATGTCGCATACAAAAAATAAATTACAGGAGCGACAATGTTGTTGTAAATCAAAATCAATGGATGCACCAACAAATAATTCAAACCAAGCGATAGTAGCAATGACTTTTCTTCACTGGAAACGGCGGCGACAATAGTGTCTTTACTTTGCACAGATGTGGATCTCAACCTCCTCTCACCACCGACGCAAGAGTTCACGTCAAGTTCACCAAAAATCGATTCTTTGTACAAACTGGCTCAACCATAGCTCAGCGATCATGTTTCTCCTTAGTGCACAGGATCATGTCAATGGCACTTCCTTTTGCAAGTTTCAAACAACAATAAATTCTCATGCAGATTTATTAAAAATTTCTCGCCAGGTCGAGGGACGCATTACTCATCCTTCAACTCGAATATGATCAATTGTGCCTTGCAACAGTGCCTTTTCTGGTGACTTTCCTTCACATCAAATCTCTTCATCTGCACAGATAAACAACTATCTTCAGCCTACAACTCCTCGTCTCTTATTCCCTGTTAACGTTTCTCTATTGGCCCACACTTCAACATTTCCACTATGTTTCCGCTGTTCTCCCCACAACTTCTTCTTCCTCACATGGTTTCACAACAATTCTAAACTGCAGTCATTATTTGATGCCAACCTATAATGCAGGATTTTCCTTTAAATCGACAGTCATCGTGGCTCTAATGGGAGGGTTCCTTCACACAACAGTGAACCTTCACGCGATCTTCACGGCTCTTTCTTACTCTATGATAGCCAGTGACCATACAAACTCCTCTACTCCCATACAAACTCTTCTACTCATGCTCGCTCAACCTTCATTCTTTTGTTGGCAACTGAGTGTGATTTTTCGTAATACTCTTGAAACTTCATTACCAACTTTCAATCATATATTGAAGTGATTTCCATTGACATACTGCAGTCACTTCAAATGATAAGAATAGAACTAGCACCTTCTTTATCTTGAAAAATAAAAAATAATCACAAACACCTTTACAAAATGTTCCCACGAAGAGTTACAACTTCCAAGAATGCCCAACTCCGTGAATTGATAACACTGAATTATTGTGAGTTCATTTTAAATTAAAGCGTTGGGTTTCATTCTGTATTGAAATATTTTGAATGGATTAGTAGATACGCAAGAAGCACCAGTTCCCTCAACTCAGCCAGCGTAAGTCTCTTCAATTACTCCACCTATGCAAAATCTTTAAATCCTTTGCGATTCTCTCAGCATCAAAGCCACAAAATAACGAACATATATTTTGGCATACATACTTCCTACTCCCTACATACTCAAGAGATTCCAACAATAATGTACATGCCCGACGTACTGCATTTTTATTCAAGGTCGTGAAAAATACTATCAACAAGTGATTTTCACACGATAAAACTTGTTGTTCATACTGCGGCGTGATAAAAAATGTTTTTCAAACTTAAAACACTCACCGGCAGAAACAGAAGGAGAAAATGATTCAAAGTAGGGTTTAGTGAGCATCAAATGCACGTGTATGCACCTCCTTATAAATACACTTATTCACAAAATATATTATAACTCATAAAACTGAAAAAACAGGCTCATAAAACCAAACTTCTCTTAAATTTTCTTTACTGTAAATTTTTTTTTTTTTTACCGAAAATTTTTATGAGCAACCACACTAGTTACAAATAGCAGAGGAAATGGTGCAGACCCCTCTCTCGTAGACACTGAATCAACGCAGGTGGCTCCTCTCTACGGATTCTCCTCCCGCTCTAATACCAACTTGAAATTAGGAGGAAACAAAGAAACTGGCTTCTCTCAGGCGAGACAACACCTGGAGGGTATCAAAGAAAATCCACGTACTATATTTTATTAAATCAATGAGGAGTACAATATATAGGATGATATTCGGTTTAGACGGTTAGAACCAACCTCAATTAAATTCTAAATAAACACCGCAACTAATCTCCATTATTTCTAAGTCATTCTCCCTGTAAATAGGCATTATGTCAAACACTGTATGTACACACATTCCTTCAAACACTTCCATGCTATTGGTAATGGTGACATCAAACACTCCTTTCTTAAATTCTACCATGATTTAACCCATCGCAGGGTTTTGAGGCAACACCAAGCGCGAGTAATGTTGCTATTGTAACCTCTTGCCAACTGTGAGTCCTTTACCCTCTCTTCGGTCATTATAACACAGTCTCATCTTCATTGGCCAGTCCCAAAATGTTGAATCTCATCGAGGCAGTCCATCTAATCTGGATTCTCATGATTTTTTAACAGATACTTGAATTTGCATGAGACATAACACATCACCTTGTATGTAAGATGAAGACAAATTGATTACAATTTGACCGAAAAGTTTTTTGCAATAGTTTGTCTTAAACAATAGATGAACACAAAAATATATGTAATCTAGCAAATTTAATATAAATATGCATTCAACAAAAGTTGTTTCCCATAAATCACAATTATATTCGATTAAAAGTTGCTTCTTTGACAATGTTTAGAAATGTTTTTAAATTAAAAAAAAATAATTTAATTTAAAACCATAAAAATGAAGCAACAACATTGCATTTTAATAGAGTTTTTGTTTAATATTATTTTATATATTTTTAATTTTAAAATAGAAAAGAAGGGGATTTTTTTATGTTTACTTTATTTACAATTTTAAAAACTAATCACAGAAATTTTTTCCCATGCTAGTTACGTCGAGAGGCATACACCTATTGAATGTGTTTTCTATAGGGATTGGATATTCTTTGTCGTCATAATAATGAAGGGTTGTGATTTCACTATTAACTTCCTAGCTTTTATAAAGACATACATTTATGTGTTTACTTTTTCACATTTACTTAATCATATAAAAAATCACTGTGTTGGCTAGTTGATTGTTGTGTTTAAGTGATTAATAAGGATTATATTTGATTGTGATTAACTTAGAGGGTGAAGCATGCATTACGAGCGTTTCATTTTCAAAGTCATAGTGAATGTGAATCTTGGTGTTTCAAATTTCATCTTATCTCCCTAACAAAGCAAAGATGAGGAGCGAGTGATCAATTAATTAGGGTGCTACGTTGGGAGGTGTTTCAACACTTAGCCCCATAAACAAAATGACAACTTGGATCCATAAACAAAGTGACGACTCTAAGAATGTAGATGCATAGCTAGGTTAAGAACCCTAGTGGCTAGAAATTGGAGTTGCGAGGATTCTTTTTGCTCGACAATGGGAAAAACATATCCTCACGTTGCAATGTGTCAAACTTATATTGACATCAAAACTTGAAAAACATGTCCAAACGTCATAATGTGACGAATATAACCTATTGTCGCAATGTGATGTAATCACCCCAATGTCACAATGTGACAAATATGTCCAAACATCGCAATGTGGCAAGCATATCCCATTGTTTCAATGTGATGTACTCAACCCAATGTCACAATGTGGCAAACATAACCCAACATTGCAATGAAACTGACATTTCCCAATGTTGCAATGTGATGAACATAACCCACTGTCGAAATGCGACAAACCTATTCTAGCTCCATAATGTGAAAAACAAAACCCTACGTCGCAATGTGACAACCATAACCTCACAATGTCATGTGAAGAACAAAATATGATCTCACAATATGACAAACAAAACATGATCTACATTGCAATGCAATAGTACCATAGTAAACCATGGTTAAACATAATCAACATGGCCCAACATAATCATCTCCATATGGTTTACAAAATTCATCCATGGGCATGGCCAACCATAGTAGAGCCCAGCCAACCATAGAAAACAATGTTGAAGGTCAACATAACTATATATTAATTAATGCATTAATAAATAAATACAATGTGTTAAAAGTATGTGTATTAAATATTCAATATATTAATGTAATGTATAAATTAAAGTATTAATACATTTAAACTAATAAATGTATTAATAATAAATTTAATGTATTAATATTTTATTGATGTATTTTTAATGTATTATTTTATTAATACTTTATTAATGTATGAATATTGTATTCCCCGGATGGGGTGACATCTAGAGCACACACGTCAAATGGTCTGCTGGAAACGAGGGCAGTTAAAGCCTCTCACCGCCATCCTCCTTCTCTGTCTAGTCGAGATGTCTACCATTCATTTTAGCCAGGGCTAAGTGCACTGGGAAGGATTGTTAGTCTTAATGGCGACTCGGGTTTCACTCCTTGGTATAGGTACGAAGAAGCAAAGCTACATTAACCGAGAATTCATGGCGATCCAAGACATCACTTCCTTCGTCATCATGTTGATTTCGCTTGGCTACGATTTTTATCTTCGACATTTAGCTCCAGTTTTCCATCCTCACCTGGTTGTTATGCTTCGAGCCTACAAAGCCTTTGTTATTCTCCTTCTGGTAATAGTTCTCACCTTCGACCACTCCACTGTCATTCTTTCCCCCCCTACACTTTTCCTGGCCATTCCTCGTGAGAGAGGAAAGTCTCGACGCGGGCCAACCTACTATAATCAAGTTGGAAGGCACAAGCATTCGGGACTGAACTCTCTCTCTCCTCTTCCAAGTTGTAGCTTGAGCTACTCTCCCCACTCCGGCCAAAATTGGCACATATAGAGCTCTGTCCGTCAAATTCACAGTATTTCTCTAGAGGTTTCCCGGTAGAAGATGAGATTCCTCCTAATTGGAAGGAAATTTCGCCTAATTTGCAGAAGACCGCCATGGAGCAGCAGTCATCCACAGGTACCAGCACCGCTCTGAATTGTCCTAAGCCAACCATAACAAGTTGTATAGTTGAAGAAGAAATCCTTCCTCAAATGGAGGATTACTGTAAAAATTATGTCCATGCCAATGACAAGGACCCCAGAATAAATTGGTACGATTGTTGGAATGAGGAAGACACCCAGCGGTAGACTTACACAGAAGAGCATCTTCACGAGGCTCCCAACTCCTATAGGCGCACGAAAGACCACCTCGTCTTTATTTTAGAGATGTGAAAGGACTTGGCTGAGCAGCTGCAGAACCAACATATCCTTAGAAAGCGCATGGACGTCATGTTCGACTCCCTATCAAGCGAGCCTTCAAAAATCTTCTACCCGACTTGTTGTCAGCCTTATGCCTTTAAAATCCATTAGGAGGGACGCCCGGGTTCACCTCATGTCTAGTCTCATTACTGTTATTTTCTCTGGTTTTAATGATAAGTTTTTTGTGGTAATCAAACTTTGGTTCATTAGAAGGTCACGGAACATAGTCGACCACTTGTTCTAGTTCATTAGAAGGTCAGGGAACATTTTTCTTCTTTCTCCTTGAGCGCCTTCTTTGATAGTCTCTCTGCCTCCTTGTTGTATTCTCGGTAAGCATGGGAAAATGTGAGCGAGCTGAAAACTTTGCTGAGCTCTCTAATTCTTACCTTCCAAGAGTCTAAAGAAATAACCTGTAATTTCCCTTTGCAATTACACTAGTCAATAATTATTTTTGAATCTTCAAAAACCTATAAATAAGTAATATGCAGTCTTATTAACCACAAATATCAACCACTTATATAAAATGGGTTGATAGTTTTAGTAATTTGGGTTCAGCTTCATATTGCTCTGGTTAGAAATTGCCCTTTTTGTGACACAGTAATGAGTTTGCACGCGAAAGCAGCCGAAGGAGAGGTGCGAAAAGGATTTGTGGCTTGAGGAACTTGCTGTCACAAACCTGAACGTTTCCTCAGCTAAGACTCCAGAGATACCTGAACCATCTCCATACCTTAACCTGTAGGTGCAAATTTCCTGCAAATCGCAGGAACAATCCCCACTAGATGCGTTCATGACTAAACACGAATGGCTAGAGTAAGAAACATTCTTGTAGGACGACGACTGAAAGGGATTATACATTGGATCATTCTGTTCTACACAGGAACTACAAGGTTGGCACTGCGTCCAGATCAAGTCGCTGCCCGTGTCGATCAGGAAATGCAACTTTAATGGAACTGGAGATCCTATCGTCATCTGCATAAAATATTCACTGTCTTCATCGTTATAGTTAACAGGATTGTAATGACTCTGGGCATTTTGGGAAGTATAATGTTGGAACCTGCGCCACCTGTTGTGACTTCGTTCTACAGCTCGACGCAGTCGCTCAACATTTGAAAGGTTCCGGCCGTCCACTAACGGAGAGATAGGGGAATCTCTGTGTATGAGATCTACTCTTAAAATCTTAGTGGATGGATCAGTGGCAGGTGCCTTCGATTCGGCCTTTGCTTCGCTGCTGGTGCAACTTCCATGAAATGACAAAGCATACAGACCAACGACTGCAACGAAAGTACTGTACCTTGCTGCCATAGTAGTGCAAGAAAAACGAAAACATGTACCCATATGATACTGAAAATGCAGAATATCAATTTGATTTATATAGACAGTAGGGAAAGTGCTAGAAAGTTTTGATAGCGCGCGCTTGGATTGAAGTGTTTAACCATTAATAAAATATATATATATTTGTTATTTATTTTTTAATAATGGGATTTCTTTGCAATTGTAAATGGTAAATGACATATTTTTTGTTATACAATTTTAGTGGGTTTAATGGTTATGAATAAGTTCAAATCCAGAAAAATGGAAATGGTAGAGTAAAATATGTATACCTCTGTAAATTGTATTAGTCAAAAAGTTAGATTATTATTATTATTATACAATTTTATAAGTTTAATTTGTTTATCTTAAAATCAACTAATATAAATTTGTGTTTAACAAAAAGGTAAATAAAATTTATTACATTTTGTAGTTTTATTATTTTATTTAATAGTGTAGATTCATTTCAGTTTTAAATTTATTAAATATTTATAAAAAAATTAAAGAGATATAAACTTATGTTAGCATGTGGGCACATATATATATATATATATTAATATTTGGTATTACACAATGTAGATTGAATAATAGAAAACTGTGAAAAAAGAATATGTTTAGCAAATTTGCATGATTAATGATTTTTTTTAATAAAACATATTTTAGGTTTCTCTTATTTGAATGAGAACCCTAATTGTCAAGGATGGACGGGTCACGGGACGGTTTACATACAGCACGCGTCGAGTATACATCCAATAAAACGAGACTAATAAGGAATCTCTGGTCAGTGCGTTAAGAGGGGCGTTCGAAGTGGCCGTAACTAGCTTTAATCAAAAGATAAAATAAGTGTTGTCTTGTCAACTTTGGTTCAGACAGGAAGTGTTTTGGTTGGATTGATTATATTACTAGCAACAATCACATTTATGTAAAAAGTGGTTGATATACGTCGATCGGCACCATTT
>ML807106.1:42821-53589 GCA_009831015.1 Picea engelmannii
TGACCACATTTGACTATGGGTGACCATGGTTAACTATAGTTGACTATGGGTGACCATGGATGACTATGGTTGACCATGGTTGTCCATGGATGACCATGGTTTTCCATGGATGACTGGTTTTCCAAGGGTGACCACATTTGACTATGATTGAATACATTCGACTATCAACAACCACATTTGACTATCGATGACCACATTTGATTATCGATGACCATGGATGACTATGGTTGACCATAGATGTAGATGGATGAGTATGGTTGATTTTGGTTCATGCTTAACTATGGTTAACAATGTTATAATATTGTTTCACATGTTTTACACTAATAAACATACACCTATTAGAAAGTGTCAAATTAAATATGCTTTTAATTGTGGATATGTTGTTTGGGGAAAAAATTAAATATTATTCAATGTGTTCATAAAATGAAAAGCTAAAAGATTTAACCCAATAACTTTCTTACATTTCAAAAGTTGGTCGTTAGTCATTTTTATTAGCTTAATTACCATTCCTTCTACTACGTTTTACATCGCCTATTTCCATATCTCCCATACATTCGCAAGGCTATTTCCTATGCAATCCAATAGGTGTCATAGTGCTTCATGTTGCTATGATGGCCATGCTTCTCTCCCCACTACCAATTCATTATTTGTTTCCATATCTCTAAATATGGGAGGTTGTTTTCCATAACAACACAATCGTATACCTCCACCCATAGCATGCATATTTTGATGTTGCTACTATGAGAAGAAACTAGGGGATTATAGACACGAATTGGAGTTGGAATTATCAATCTCTGTAGGAGGAAGGCACCATCAAGGAGGACAATGGAGTAGTGACTAAAAATGTTTGTGAGAGAAAGGCACCATCAAGCAAGATGTTCAACAACAAGGTTATAGATAAACTTTATGTGCATATATATAATCAATCTATTTAAATACTAATATATTAAATATGCTTTGTTTTGATCTATTTAAATACTTGTCCAAGATAGAGACCCAACAAGGTTATAGATAAACTTGATGTGTATATCTATTTAAATACCAATATATTAAATATGTTTTGTTTCGATCTATTTAAATACTTTTCCAAAATAGAGACCCGAGTCCTAGTAACCCTGCTAAATGATGATTCAACATGGATTCTACATCCTGAAACCAAACCATTTGGAGCACCTTTGTAATAACGAAACCAACCAGTAAAAAGCATTATATGGTTCTTTTCAATATGTTCAACTACTATATATGTGCTTTGACATATGCTTGGATTTATGAATCCTTTCGATTTGTGTTTAGTTTCCATCTATGCTTCAATTTATGAGATTCGTTTTATATAGTTCATTTTATAAAGTATATGCTTCACTTCCTATTTATATGCATCGATATATTTATATGCTTCATTTTATATGCACAACTATGTTACGGTTTGTTTTATACGCATTGACATGTTTATATACTTCATTTATATTTATATGCACGGATCAGTTTATGCTTCATTTATATTTCAGTTTTAATATGTCTCTTTTGTTTTATTTTTTCCGTCGAAAAAAAGAAATTTCATTGATATTCAAGTTTGAATCAAAGGAAACTTTCCATATACAAAAATTACTGTAATGTGACTTATGTAGTGCCAAAAGCCATAATCTAGTGAATTTATACATGCTTGTATTTGACTTCTATCTTAACTTCTATTTCTTATACATTTCCATCATACAAACATTTAGTAGAAAAACAAAATACTATATATCCCACTATATGTCCTGTCTTCCTTTAGAAAATATAGAAATTGACACTCCTCACCAAAGTATCCATTAAAAATCCTTCAAATACATAACCATCTAGGATGTTGGTCCAAAGCGTTTTTGGACAGGGAATATGTTATAATGTTAAATTGTCTGTGGATGTGCATGTTGTGAAGCCAAGTGAATTGAGATTTATAAGCCTGGATATTCCGTTGCAAAGGAGATATAACCTGTGAGTGAATTGTACATTTACCTTCAAACCAGTCTATAATCACCCTTGAGTCACCTTCACCAACAAAAATAGTAGCTTTAATAACATGTTCTGTGTTAAACTTAAAAAAAATTCCAACTCCACATTTACTTCCAGCAACAACTCCATCAAAGAAACCAATAGGCTTGTTTTCAAATTAAACCGGAGACAAAATATAGTCCAAAATTATACCTTTAGAATCGTTCTTATATTCCTTGATTTCCATAATAATTTTGTTGTATATCATGCCATCATTCTGAGGCAAATCTTCAAAAAGTATTTTATTCCTAGAATTCCAAATTCCCCATAGAATATGGAAAGGAATTGTCTTGTGATTTGGAAAGGAAAAGAACCAGTAGAGTAGATTTTATTTATTGAAGTCCTATTCCAGTTATCTCTGAATCAAAGCTGATTAAGAACCTCCCTCCAAATACCTTGTGAAATTTCACAATCAACAAACAAGTACTTTATTGTTTTCTCATCATGTAAGCACATAGGACAAACCGACGGGCCTATGCCTCCTCTAAGTCTATAATTATCTCTTGTGAGAACCCAGTTGTGTAGGCAAAGCCAAATGAAACATATAATTTTTTATGGGATCTTAACTTTCCAAATAACTTTATACCACCATCAAGGCTCCTCTAAACAATGTTGTGTGACCAGGGATTTGTAAGATAGGTTAGCAGTGACCTTTCCCAAAGAGAAATTCTAGGACCATCTAATTGTATCATTTTCATTATTCAAATAAATTCCACTACTTTTAAGCATTGACATATACACATCCCATTCCATAGCATAAGAACCTTCTAGTCCTAAATAAACATAAGAGATCCAACCAACAACGTCCAAGTGGTTGTGAGCAACGAGATTAGAGATATGTGACAAAGAATAAATGTGTGCATCATGAAGTAAATTGATCAACTCTGCAGAAATATTATAGGAGGAATTGCATCCAATGAATGGGTCCTGGCCCACCAGAACTCTAGTACCACATCCCACATTCCAAGCACATCGTCGCTTCAGAACTAGCAAAGAACCCAAAAGGTGTTTCCATAAATTAGATGCAACATGATATTTGTAAACATCAGACCTCAACCAGAAGATGACATCAACTCCTTTCAAGTATTTTTTATTCATAACTCTACTCCAAAGACCTGATCCAAACAACGCCCTCCATAAAGATTTGGTAGCTAAATATTTTGCAAACCAATGAAGATTTTGAATACCCCAACCACCATAAGCTTTGGGCTTTGTAATCTTATCCCAACCCGCTAATTGGAAACCCGAAGGTTTCTTCGCTCCTTTCCAAAGAAAGCTAGAGAACAGTTGAATCAGTTTCTTGATGATGCTTACAGGGATTTTGGAAATACTGAGCCAATAATCGGTCATATTTTGAAGGACAAAATTTACTAGTACTAATCTTCCCCCCATAGATAACCAACAAAAATTCCAATGACTTAATTTCTTCTCCACCTTTTGGATTAGCGAAAGGCAGTCGTTTATCCTATATGCATTTGGATTTATGAAGAAGTTGAGGTATTTCATCCCAAGATCCAAGTCAACCATTGGAATATCAAAAAGATCCATAAGCCTTAATTTTGTCATGTCATCTATATTATGAACAAGAAAAGATGACTTTTCACAATTTATCTCTATGCCCAATGCCAACCAGAAAGTGGCTAGCAGATGTTTGAAAGCTACCCAGTCTGCCTGATTTCCTGAACCCAAAATTAAAACATCATCAACGAATAATAAATGTGAGATGATAATACTTGTACAAACCTTGATTCCTTTGAATATCCCTTCAGAACATGCCTTTTTGAGGAGTCTGCTAAGGCCCTCCACCACCAGAAGGAAGAGTAATGGTGAGAGGGGGCATCCCTCTCTCAACCCTCTATGACTTTTAAAGAAGCCAGTAGGGGAGCCATTTCTCAAGACCACATAATTAGCACTAGAAACACAACCCATTATCCATTGGGTCACTTCCCATTTTAACCCAATTTGAATAAGCATCATCCTAAGAAACTGTCAGCTCACCTTGTCATACGCTTTACTTAGATCAAGTTTAGGGATGAGAGAAATTATCTTTTTAGTATTGACAAAGTGAAAACATTATTGAGAAATCCCTACTGCATCAAAGATCAGTTTGTCCTTTAAGATGCCAAATTGTTCTGCAGAGATGCAAGAGGTCAACATCTCCTTGACCCTGGACACAATAATTTTTGTGATGACCTTATAGATGAAATTACATAGAGAGATAGGTTTGAATTCATTAAATGTAACAGGATTAGATACCTTTGGAATAAGTGCCAAAAAGTTTGCATTTACGGATCCAATAACCCTTCCAAAAGTCCTAGATTCCTCGATAACATTTAACAGGTCCAATCCCAAAATATCAAAAAGGAAAAAGAAAAATTCTTGTGTCCACCGATATGGACCAGGGTTCTTGTCCTTGGGCATCGAACCTATGACCTCTTTCAATTCTTCAATTGAGATTGTCTTACCAACTTCATTACTCTCCTCATCAGTGAAGAAACAAGGAACTTCCTTAATGAAATTAAATTGTGTGGGCATATCCTCATACCCAACTTCACTAAACAATGACTTAAAATGATTGAAGTTCATGGCCCTAGTATCTGTCAAAGTGGAAAAGTTATTACCTTCCTCATCCAAGATATCCCAAATAGTGTTGATGTTGCGGCGATGTGTAGCAAACTTGTGAAAGAAGATTGTATTTTTATCACCACTCTTAATCCATGTTTCCTGACTTTTTTGTGTCCATGATTCCTCTACTAAACTAAGAATTATGGACTGTCTTTTTTTCAGGGCGCCAACAACGCTTAATTCTATAGGGGAGAAAATTTGTGAAGGACAATTGTAAAAAATCTCCTCCAATTTCTGCTCAATCCTCCCTAATTCTTCTCGAATAGATTTATTTTTCTCCTTTTTCCACATAATCACATCAGTTTTAAGTTTTTTAAGCTTTGTGGCCAGCAACTTCATTGTTGAAGGGTCTCTCCAATGTACCATAGACCTCCACGAAGATCTGACCAATAAAATGAAGTTCGACTCAGTCAACCAGGCACGATTAAATTTAAAGCAGGAAGGATATATGTCTATGGACTCTTGAAGTTGAAGACATATAGGGTTATGATCGAAGATTACAAAGTTAATATTCCAAGACCTGCATTTTCCAACACTCTCCAAAAAATCTTCATGAATTAAGAATCTGTCCAAGCATTTTAAAATTCCCGTAGAACCCGAGCAGTCATTCCTCCAGGTGAGAGATAAAAGACCGGGGAGGACCCACTAGAACCATTTGAGAGAACAACTCGGAAAAATAAAAGGAATTTGAATCCAATATAGCATTATCGCCCCAAAATTCCCTTGTTGAAAGAGTGAGATTTAAGTCTCCTCGAACAATCAAATATTTATCCCCTAAAAATCTGCAGTCTACCAGGGGTTGTCATAACTCCTCCCTTTCCTTGTAGGGGCCATAAAAATTTAGGACTTTAAAACTTCTAGAAATGTCTTTGAGCCTACCTTCTAGGATGATTCCTGCAGATGTGCCAAAATCATAGAAATCAGCCATAGAAGGGTTCCAGCCTGAGAGAATACCCCTCGACCTTCCAGTTGGATCCAAAGAAACACAGTCCTAGGAGGGAAAACCTTAAGAAATAATTCAACAGAAACATGTCGAGAAACCATAGTCTCTTGCTGGAGGATAATGTCTGGACAAATGAAAGAAACCAAATGCTTGAGGGAAAGTAATTTGGAGGACACCCCAACCCCTCGAATATTCAGAGAGAGAATTATCATAAGGACACACCCTGCCTAGGCTCCATATCTGTAAGGGATAGATGTGAAGGAGAGGAAACAATACTAGGGAGATTAGCAGAGATGGATGAAGAGAAAGGTACTAGGCCGCCATCAATGGTAGTGGCTCCTTTCCTATCCAATTTATTTCGGCCTGTTTTACGAATCGTAACAATCAACCTGTCTCGAGTGCCCAAGAGAGCATGAAAGCGATTGGATATAGGAAGAGGGGTGAAAGACAAAGCTTCTAAATGCAATTTCTCAGGAGCATCTCTCCTTACCTGATGAACCCCTGAGGCTGAATGAACAAAGTCCACAGAGTCCTTTTTCTATGACTCCATTAAAATATCAGACAAGGAGTCTAGGGCAAAGTCATTCACATGATTGTCAATAATAGGATCTCTCGAAGGAGAAGAATTAACTACCAGGAAGGGATATGTAATGGGAGCTGTGGAAAAAACCCCCTTCCCATTATCAATAGGCACATCCCCCTCAAGCTTCTCTTCTAATTTTTTAATCACAAGATCCCAGAAACCTTCAAATATTTCCACTAACTAGTCCTCATGGTTGGTAAGTGAAATTAAATCATCTTTAGATAGAGAGTTAAAAAAGGAGGGGAAGACACGTTTCATATTACCTAGGAAGGATCCTTCTGAAGGAGAACTGGTGACTTTTGCACAGTTGAGAGTGGGATTTCATGGTAGCACAATATCCAACCTTTGGGGATTATCCACTAAACAATCAATATCTTGAGAGACCTACAGAAAGGAGGGGAAATTTCCACGCATGTGTCATGTCTTCCAATAAAGGTGACATTTGAAGGGCTCATGCCAATAGTCTGGGGCTTTACTGAAAGAGGAGTCACCAACCATAATATCAAATTCGTCCGATAGCCCCAAATCTAGGTCCATTTCTACTAGAACCCACGTCAAATGTTTGTTGTTCCAGTGGAGCGCCTATTCATCAAAGAAGATAAACGTCCCCACTGAGTTTTCGATGTCAAAAAATATATTGGTCGACCACAATTCTAGGGGGAAATCAAGAAAGAGAACCCAAAGATTACTTTTGGAAAAATATTCGGAAAATGGGTTAAAACCAGGGTGCCAATGTTTTAACATTAACACTCCCCTACCCAGGATCCAGGGAGACTCAAAAATTCTAAGTAGGTCCTCCTCCGTCAAAAGGTGAAAAATAATTCAATGGTTGGAAATCAAGCTATAGCAAGGGAAATAACCTACCAGGGGTTTCCAGCACTCCAAAATCCAACCAAAAATCTAAGATTTCCTAAGGCGGATGTAATAAAACTTTCCAACTAAATCATTCGAGGCCAACCTAGCAGCTCGCTCCATGACCACTTCTTTTCCAAGCACACAGTGTGGATGAGATTTTCGGACCCTCCAACATTTAACAGAGCAATTATGTGTTTCCTTGACCCCTATACTCCTATTCTTTATAGCCCCTCCTACAAACTTCGTAGCACTAGAGACAATCCCACCTCTACAGAAACTTGTACCTTCACCTTTCATACATCGCCCAATAGGAAATGAGGCCCCGGTCTCAAAAGGAGACAGTGACGAATGAGATAAAACATAATGATGCGGGACTTTCTCAAATAAGTGATGAAATAGTGTTAAGACCAACGTTGGAGGTAAACCATAAACCAGGAACGTCTCCCACTACCTATTTATGCAAAGGCTACCCAACTCTAGCTCTATTTGGAGCAGGAGAAAGTGTTAGATTACCTCCGATAGAGCCTGAAAAAGGTGTGGAGGTCGAGGTCCCAAGGAAACTTGTGCTCTTCACATGACATCCCACCTACCTCGCATCACATGAAGGATCTGAGGTTAATACCGAGGATTTTGATGAGCCCATGAAGCACTGGGTGCCTGACATGACAACCTCTAGTGTAGGCCTCTTTTGGCACTCGTACAGAAACTTGTAGGTCTGGTCAGAGAGGAACATGCCTTCCCTCTCCCACAAGGTGTCTTCCTCAACCCACTTGGATTCCACCAGTGATGCCATATCTCCCTCCAAATGTATGATGTGACAGAGCCTAAGAGCCTACCAGAGTAGCAATGGGGTCGGGTCATCACGAGGGGGGGGCGCAGGCGGTGGGCGACGCCCTCGAACCAGAGGCCATGGAATGAAAACTGAAGAAACACCAGCTAGAATTTTTTCCACATATTTTCTTATCATTTGACTACCATAATAGGTTTTTTTTTCTATGTTCTTAATGATCCATGGAGATTTCAACTTCTTGGAAACATTTAAATGTTTCCATTTATGCTTCATTTATTATTATATGAAATGTTTGAGTTTATGCTTCATTTATATTTCGGTTTCAATATGTCTCTTTTAATATATTAGTTTATGCTTCATTTATTATTTTATGAAATGCTTCATTTATTAGTCCCTGTCATACACATAGAGGGACTATAGCGATCGATAATTTGTTGACTACATATTAGTTTGTCCTTTGACCAAAAATATTTGCATAATATGTATTGTTGGAGCTAGGGAACTAAAAACATAGATTTTTATATAATAAAAATTACCATATATGTATTGATCTGATTGGATAAGATATTGGAGGTCTTATTGCCGGCTTTGCTATTCCCAATGTTTTATATGGTAACATATCCAAACTTTTTTATCATATACAGTATTTTTGAATCATATATTTTTCCTATGGATTGCTTGAAGCTGGATTAATGCTAGCATTAGTTCGAATGTTTGTCTTAGCATTTTCTGCTAGGTGAATATATCCGTAAGTTTTTATTTGTACTAATCATATCGAAATGTTTAGATATCCAAGATTTGTAGTGATCAAGAATTCCAAAGTTTATAACATCCTTTCCGCATGTATTTGTATTGAAATGTATTGACACATTTTTCGAGGTGCTTGAATAGGCATGACAACTTAAATGTTTACATGACATGAGGTCCTCCAACAGGCCTGACAACTTAAATGTTTTCATACCGTGAGGTCCTTACACAACATGACAACCTTAAATGTTTATCTAAATACGTTTCTCAGAGTACATCTTTCCTCGAGATTTTCCATACAATGTTGCAGTGATTTTGCACAATATTGTTGTCCACCGCCAGTTGAATAGGCATTCTATGTTTCATCCTTCTTCTAGCTTTGCAATGCAATTCTGTCATCGTTGAAGCTACATACATTGTTTACTAGTTCGGTGAGTTCTTCTTCTTCATTGGTTCGTCGGTTGCTACTTGTTGTTTTTTGGTTCACAATTCGACCTACGCTTCTGCCTTTCATCGTTTCGTAGTAAGTTTACATGCCATAGTTTCATTTTCTATTCCTTGTTTGTTGTTCAGTGTTTGCAGTTTGGAAGTAAGAATGTTTGCTTATTTCTACTGGCATGCTCATCATATGTTTCCGGTTCCTTCTGTTCTTCGGATGTAGTTTCCTAATCGTTGGAGATACATATGTTGTTTACTGGTTCGGTGGTTGTTGTTTGTTCGTTGGTTCGTGGGTTGCTGTCTCTGTTTGTTTGGCTCGAGTTTACGCTTTGGGGTCGTGGGGCTGTATTTGGGCATGTTCGTGCTTTCTCGTTGGTTTGGTGATTGTTGTTTTATTTTGTTTGATTTGGATTTGCAGGGTTGGGTTCCTGCGCTGGTAGTTGGAGCTATTTTTTTATTTATTTTTTGGATTATTATTGTTTTTTGGCCGCTTTACGGTGTTTAGTCCCTGCACCCACGAGTCAACATGCAGTTGTCTTATTTTCCATGTTTGGCAAGGTTTATAACTGCTCTGTTGTGATATTTTGTTGGTGCTTCAGTGCTGGCATGAAAGAAAATAGTTGCATGAAAAATACTTCAAGAAGTACATGTGCAATTGCAATATCCATTGTTTTTTTGTTAAAATAAAGCATATGCAGGTTGCATTTATAAACCATGAATGGTCAAATGTGCCCATATGAAAATACATGTTCTTTGTCCTTTACACAGACTAGTGTTCCCACGATACAATCTATCTTGTACTTGATATATGATATGTACAACAAAGATTATGCAAAATTATATTTCCATGTCTGGAAGCATATCTGGTTAGTTTTCCACGGAAAACCAAAATCTTGTATCGTGGGCACAATAGTCTGTGTAGAGGATAAAGAACATGTATTTCCATTGGTGTAAGCATATCTGGATACTTTTCCACGGAAAACCATAAATCATTTAGCTACGGCCATGCAATTTC
Source organism: Picea engelmannii (assembly GCA_009831015.1). Lineage (NCBI taxonomy): Eukaryota > Viridiplantae > Streptophyta > Pinopsida > Pinales > Pinaceae > Picea > Picea engelmannii. The sequence continues at coordinate 52,846 of ML807106.1, forward strand.
GTAATATTTTGTGGCTTGTAATATATTTTGGGCAGGGAAAAAGAAATTACACATTCACAACTATGGATGGAGAAGCACAAAGATTGATGTTTCTGCCTATCTTTTAGACTATTCGTTGAGTTTATTTTTCCGTATGTACGTATTACATGTTGTCTGGTGCATACCATCCTCCATTCATGTTCATTGTATTTTGTGTGTTCTCACATTCAAACAAACAGAATAGCTGGAGAAAACGGCAGAGTCTTGACTACATCGCTTGAAGAGGATATAGAAAGGTGCATGCTTGTACTGTTATTTCATATTGCATTGTTTTGTATTTCATTTATTATCTGTATATGTGTTCACCTAGTTTATTGTATCTTCATTACATGCATTCCTGCATACTAACCTACTTCATGTCCGTTGTGTTTTCGCTGCATTGCTACATTTAAACAAACAGAATGGTTGGAGAGGACGATGAACTCTTTGGCAAGAATGTAGCCAAGGAATTACAAAAGTGGATACCTGTGCTCTTATTTCATATTCTAGTGTTCATTTTTTCATTTGTTGTCTTTATATTTTTTGTGCTTATTCTACTGCTTTGCACCTTTTTTTTATTTTTATTTTTTTCCCCTTCTTTTCTTCCTTCAAATATAATATATTCTGTGTATTCTACTTGCTGTTACATTGGAATAATTAGACTTGTTTCTCTTTCTTTTACATGTATGTCTTCATACTAACTTACCTTCATGTCCATTGCATATT
>ML807106.1:54140-72555 GCA_009831015.1 Picea engelmannii
ACTGTGATTTTAGTACATTTGATTAGATGATATGATGTGAACATGTTCTGACATGATTGTTGATGATGCAGGCTGACAATAGCTTGCCGAACAGACTCACATATGGAGTAAAGGGGCCACACATGACTACCAGAGAGGTTGAGGGAGAGGTGTGGACAGCAGCCCTGCCACAACCTACTGGCACTCCCACTGTGGCTCGAACTGTAGGTTAACGATTACCTAGTTTGAGAGGACCCACGATGCCGCGAGGGCAGACTGCGACATTCGCTCGCGATGATTCTAAGGGTTGTGCAATAAGGCGGGGGCCTTATTCCTTAGAAGCCCTTAGTCTCCCACAAGTTCACTCGGCGGAGTGTTGACTTTAGGGGTTATTGATGTCTATCAATCAGTCAAGAAGCGAGTGGCATCCTTGGAGCACGTGGTGCATCCTGAAGGGCATGTCGTGCAAAAGAAACAAAAGGGTGAGTGGCACCCTTGGAGCACGTAGTGTGTCCTGAAGGGCACGTCGCGCAAAAGAAACAAAAAGGGCGAGTGGCACCCTTGGAGCACGTAGTGCGTCCTGAAGGGCACGTCGCATTGATGATGATAAAGGAAGGAACCTAGATGGCCCTATGACAGACAACACATTAAGAAATTTTAAAACAACTTCCCTAATTAAATGTCTCCCAGTTCAGAATGTAAATCCTAAGTCTGAAACTTTGCTAGGGGTAAAATTTTGTCTACCCTTGAGAAAACATCTCCAAAAATTTAAAATAGTAAAATTTAAAATAAAAACCCTTTAAGTAATAATTTTGGTCTTCATAAATTTTTGGGGTAAATTAAGAGAGTAAGAAATTAATTAAAAGCTGTGGATATAAAATATAAAGAAGAATTTAATTATTTTTAATTTTTGATAGTTTAAAAAGATGTTGAATTAATAATAAAAGGGAAAAAGGGGTTAAATTGCAACTGTCGTTTCTAACTCTAATAAAAAGGGGAAAGAGGGAAATTATAACATTTAGGAAACTAGGGAATGGAGGTAACTTAAAAAGGGAAAGAGGGGAACTTATGTTAAAAAGTGAGGTCAACTTAGTAAAGAATCTGCAATTAAGAACCTTCTAAATTGAACTAAATTAGCAACTTCATTTTAGGGAAGGTATTTAAAACCTGTAAGGGAATCTAGGGACACCTAGGAGTAAACATAGGAGTGACTCTAGGTGGGTGAGGGAAATAAGACAATTTAATAAATTAAAGAAATTAGTTAATGGAGAAACATGGGGGATGGATGACACTTGTATGAAGGAGAGTTTTTAGAAGATTTTTATTAAAACTTAAATTAAATGAGATTTAGGGAAAGATGGAAGTTCTAAAACTCTATAAAAGAAAGGGAAGAGAAGGAAGAAGGGGATCGACTGTTAGCGTAATGTTACGCTGCTGGATTAGTGACTTGACTGATTACTTGTGGGGAGTTGGGTTTTCCCAGCTCGAATAGGAGTGGTAGCTCGACCTAGTGAGGCGAGCTGGGAGCTAGACGTACCATCTAGATAGTGTGTGGCCCCTTTGCAACTCGGGGGGCTGAGGGGGAAGTAGAGTACCCCTAGCGTTGGCTAGGAGGTACCGGTGAGGTCTCGACGATCGACGAGCAGGAGCGGCATGGAGCGCGCGGACGTCATCCAAAGAGGGCGATAAGGCAACGGTATGATCTTTATTTGGTAGAGTAGAATGCATATTTATTTACTTCGGCAATTAAAATTGTATGGTTGTAAGAACGTTGGCCCCACTGTTGTAATCCGGTAAACAATGGAAAATATTCTATACTTCATCTATGTATTTGTATCATTAAACGTCTACCTCTGTTTTTGTCCTTGGCTGAATGGTTTGTCTTGCTCCTTGATGCGTTGATAATCTTGAACTTGATTGATGGCGAAGTTCCTCGTTGTGTGTTTTGATCACCGGATAAGTTTTTCTCTACAAATTGTCTCTGCACAGTAATAATGGTTGAATTTTGTCTTAAGTTTTTTCCCCTTCATTGATTGCCTAAAATTTTATGGTCAGTGTTCTGGTTGGGGTTATACTGTTCTTTGGTTGAAAGCTTATGCTTCTACATTACTCATTGTGGTTGTATATTCCTGGAGGTTGTATATCTGCATTTAAGTTATATGATGTGTAGTTTTACAAGCCATTGATGATTGTTGTTATAGTTATAATCCATAGTCGTATATGCATGGATGCGATGTGATTCTTAGTTCAAATCTTGACTATGTGTAGATATCCTGTGGTAAGTAATGATGTGCGATAGCTGCAGTTTTCCTTTATGAAAACAATTTTTATAGCGAATCCCTGATAGCTATTGCATTTATGATAAGCTAACTCATACATCGGTTTGATAGATACTGCAAATGGAGATTTTATGTTTCCTATTTTGAATGGCGATTTTATATTTTATATATTGCAAACGATTTTTTTTATTTTGTATATGTCAGCGATTGATATTTTAAATGGCGATTTTATATTTCCTATTTCGAAGGGAGAACTTATATTTTATATATTGCAATGGCGATTTTAATTCTGTGGTATGTCGGCTATTATATATTTCTGGCACGACAGCGATGTAGATCGATGGATTGACAGTGATATATGTTCTCTGTGGCTGTGATTTGACATTTAGTTGATAGCAAATTCGTTTTAGACTGTTAGGCTGCCACCTGTGACAGACCGCAACCTTAAGGTTATAGATCTTCAAGCTTTGATGGGGATCTGACAGTGTTGTATATGACAGAGTCATTCCTAGCGAACGGTCACTTGATTACCAGAATGGATGGTGACAATCCTTATCTAATACATGTCACAGATGATACAACGAAACTAGGTAGTCTACAGGCTAAGATCCGTTGAGTTGCATTTCACCTTCTCGGTTTTCACACAACAAATTTGTTGGGCAGAGCTCTAATTGTGAAAGGTTCAGATTTCCCCAGATTATAGTACCCAGGCTTAATGACTGCAGGGTATCCGATTTCTAAAAGCCAGGTTAGGATTCTTGGTTTTAGTGCAATAATTTAAGGAAACGATGTTGTAGGATTTCTGTCAGATTGGTAATGTTTGTAGACTGGTAGCATATTTATGGCACGACTGGTAGAAATCTTCCTGGTTTCCTTTATGACACTTTTTGACAGAAACAAGATCCGTTCCATTTTTAGCATTCAGTCCTTACTGATTAATATCCTTTCTTATCCCTTCTGCCTTTGAAATATTTATGTTATATAATAAAGAGAGTGGAAGGATAGCCGTGTCCTATAATGAAGCGAATGAGGTTTTGGGTTGTTAAATTTTCCCTCTTTAATGATAATCGATAATAATACTCCCATCCTGTCTTAAGTCATTATTCTTAATGTGTTTGGACCTTCTCTATGAAATCCCGTTAGATTTCTAACCCTATATTATCGAATAGATGAAGTTTTAGGGAAGAAATGTATGAACTACCCTATTCTCTCCACTTCAACCATAACTAACCCTTTTTAATCGAATATTAAGTGACAAAGTAGGGCCTGGGAAAGAAGATATCAAGTTCAATAAAGTGTTGAATAACAACTTAAGTTTTATATTATGCTAACTCATTGGGAAGGTGAAGGAATCTTAGAGTCATTCTTGATAAGTTAACAAGTGACCTTTAAGAAATATTCTTATGAGGGATGTTGGATGATTTTACTTTATTTTGAGAGCACCATTTTATCTACATTAATTTTGTATATCATTAACACATGTAATTAACACTTCTTCAATTAATTAGTACTTATAGATCTAGACTACATATATTTGACACCAAGTTGATATAGATGGGATACTTACAAGGCATTCATTACTTGTATCTTTCATTATAATTTTGTCAAGATAAAGTAACTTGTTCTAATTAATGATATTTAGGACTGCATTCATGAAAATCTAGAATGATTAAACTTTTCCATCCTCATTTGTAACTAGATTATTCTATGATGAGATCGATGATCGCACACTCGGTTGATTAAGCTAGATGCTTGGATTGTTTGTGATCGGTTGTAAATCGGATTTCTTGCGCCTTGTAGAAAGAAGGATTAATTTAATTGTGTTCTAATGTGCTAACAAACCTTGATGATGATGGATTGATTTAGAACTAGATTAGTAATGCGCGGTTAATTAAAGTTAATGTACGATGAATTACAGTAAAGTTTACTCTCACCCTTGGTTTAATTGAATTTGGTTGATAGAATGAATCTTAGTTAATCATTGATGTTGGTAGATTTAGCATTTTTAGTTTTGGTATTGATTGTGTCGAGCAAGATGTAGACACCTCCATGTTCCTCAGAACAGTTGCCAGCCCTGAGACCTTAAATGGTTAAAATCGATGGGAACCTGGGCTTGAGCGTTGCTTATGTGTCTTGGAGGTCCTAACCATTGCAGGGTAGGACGGGCGGGTAGTCAGTATTTTTATTTTGTCGGTTGATTGTTGTTCTTTACTAGCAGATGCGGATGTGCGTCTTAGATCTTTATGTTGATATCACAGTTGCATGCATCATGATTTGTCGTCATGTGGCGGCACAGAGTATAATGTCTTGTTACCCTTGTACACACGCACACACACAAAAAAAATAAAAAAATTGCACTTGTTATAAGAGGTTTGTCGATGTAACGAGGAGGTTCGTTACACAAAGGTAAAGATGCATATGCTTTTCTCCTAGTATGTTTACTAGAAAAATATCCTCAGCTATTTACTCATCTATGGCATGGTGAATATGTTGATGTCATTTGCAATGCATGGTTTATAGTTCACAAGAAGTATCAACAAGTACAAGCGAGATGTCGAACATAGCGCATGTTCCGCAGACTAAGAGGTGTGGTTGCAAAAATCTGGCTCCATAGTTCATCGAAGCTATGCGTGTACTTGTAGATTTATGCTAGTGAAAGAAGAATACAAAAAGAAAATGCACACTACCATTCACTTTAGTTTTCCTGTTCAAAAATTGTCACCAGGTCTAGAGTTGTAACACCCAAAGTACTATCAATAGAGGGCTTGAACAACTGTCGAATTGGACAAGTGTTCCTCAGGGACATAATGGTCATCTATATCACCTACTTGGACAAGGAAAACAAAACTAGATCCATTATGAGTGCTGAAATGCCAGACAAGGAGGCCATGATGACAGTGACACTGAGTATTCCTACAAAGCTTGTCCAGAAACATGCAGAAAAGATATTGCCAGTTAATGGGATATACATTACAAATTTTAATATATTTCCCAAAACAGAGTATGACCATAGTGATTGTGATCAGATTATTTCGCTCAACAAAACAAGTATTGTGGAAAAAATTCCCGCTGTTTGTCTAGGATATTGTTTCGTCCTGGACGCGACTATCAACCAACTTGCATAGAGTAGTGATATTTACCCAATCAGAACCATTGACGCAACTGTCACACTGGAAATAAAACTTGGCTTGCAACACATTCTCCATATAAAGGATGGAGATTCGGACAACGACAAGGCAATGGTACCACTTTCCATATCTGGTTTTGTCCTTTACTTTTGCATGTGCATGTGTCTCAGGTAAGTTACACAAATATTGCATTGTTCCATGTTGCAGCTGCAATTGTTTGATACCTATTCAAATTTGTTTTCGTCAATGGAGCAACAATTGCATAGAGGGATGATTCCACTTATGCTCTTCAAAAATATAACAAAGAAAATGGATGTTAGAGAAAGGATCTTTCAGACAACCCAAGAAACATTTGTAACAAAGTTGCGAGGAGATATAGTACAAGATCTGAAGAAACTAGCTAGCTCTACAATTGTTGTGCGTATACATCGACAAAATCATCCTCACTTTGCTTATACAAACTAACCTTCACCAAATTTATGTGGCTTGTTTTATTATTAATTTTTTTTTTTAAGGGGGTGGGGGATGCAGTTGTGTATTATATTGTTCAATGTATTAATTCCTATGCTCGGGTTCCCAGGTTGAAGGTGTTTTAGTTGCAGCAAATGCGTACTTGACCTCCTTTGAAACTGTATGTGAGAAATCCAACTCTCCTGCTTCTACCTCCGCTTTGATAAGTGATGATACGATTGATTGTCTGCGATGCGGTGAAAATTGTCCATATATATATGGACATTGCCTCAATGCTGCCATCTGAATTGTGGGCAACACAATCGTGCATTGTATGGTTAGGCATCCTTTGTTACAAAATGTGCTTCCTAAGTTGGCAGAATTGTCGTATGAAACATATCTACAAAAAAAGGAAAGCAATGTCTACATGCTACATGATTTTCGGATACACAACAAATTTACCTTAAATGAGGACAATGAAATTTTGCATATCGACTGAAGAAGGGAAAAAAAAAATATCAAACTTTGGCAGGAAACAAAAATACCTCATGTGTCTTTGTAATATTTCTTCAACATCCAGATCAATGTTCATTGGACTCGACTACTTGGGATTGCATGCGCATAAGATTGTTCGGTCCAAAAATGGGAAGCATGGAAACAAACCCCATATATCCCATGGCCCCAGTTATTTTCTACTGGGTGCATATACCAAATGTAAGAGAAAATGAATGCCACAACGTCTTTTCTTTGTATATCAAATTGTTTGATGCAAAGGTCGATGCGTCCTGCTCTATGGAACCATGTGGGAGCTTGCTTGCGGCTTGTTTGGAGTTTATTTGGTTCTTGGTTGTATGATTCGTCTATCAATTTGTATATCGCGGAACTTCAAGTGTTGTTTGGAGGACACAGAACAATAGAATTGCAATTTTTTAGCTAGCTAGCACGCAAATCCACCTGATAATTTCTATGGCGCTGTGACACAAATGTAGTATGTGGCTTGTTTTAGCATTTCCTTGATCGATGAACTTGGTAAAATTAATCGCCTGGAATAATTTGAAATCAACGAATGTATATTGTGCGAAGTCCAATTGTGCTATCATATCAACAAGAGGCCCTTAAAATTCAAATTGGTCGTTGGTATGCTTGCGGTGATAGAATTTTAAAAAAACTTTGTTTTCTTTCCTTCATTTCTTTTAAAATAAGCGATTTAACATCCTTTGATAATTTTATGTAATTAAATTGTACAATATCAATATTTAATATTTGAAAATAATGTTTTTAGATAATGTTAGATAGGATGAACATCTGTAAATAATCGCAATGTTGAGCCCGCCAGTTCTGGAGTCCGTGTGTCAATTTGTATGTCGCAGAACTCCGAGTGTTGTTTGGAGGACACAGGTCATAAGAAGTGCAATGTTGAGCCAAACAACCCGCAAGTCCGCCTGCCAATTTGTATATCGTGGAACTCTGGGTGCTATTTGTAGGACACAGAACAATAGAGGCTGAATTTTGAGCCTGCCAGCCCGAGAACCCGCGATCCAAAAAGTGGCTAAGTACGGAATGAAGGATCCGTACATGCTCTATAAAATCTCATGTACATACTTTATAAAAGTACATATTTGGTATGTATTGCTTGTTTCTCAGAAAATTTCTAGGTGTGGAAGTTGGCAGATGCACCTGTTCAGATTTCCACTTACTTTTATATCACCAGCCCGACCGACCGCTTCCCTGTTTCAAATTGTACAAACTTTTTTGTCTAATTAAATTGTACAATAGCAATATTTAATATTAATAATGTAGTATTGAAAATAATGTTTTTAGATAATGTTAGATAGTTGATAGGGATTACCATCCATAAACAATGGCAATCTTGAGCCTGCCAGCCCTGGAGTCCATCTGTCAATTTGTATATCGCGGAACTCTGAGTGTTTTTTGGAGGACACAAAACAATAGAAGTGCAATGTTGAGCCAGCCAGCCCGTAGGTCTGCTTGTGAATTTGTATATCATGGAATTCTGGGTGTTATTTGTAGGGCACATAAAAATAACAACCCAATTTTGAGCCCACCAACCCAACAACCTACGATCCAAAAAGTGGCTAAGTATGGAATGCGGGATCCGTACATGCTCTATAAAATCTCATGTCCATACTTTATAGTACACATTTAGTATGTATTACTCATTTTTCGGAAAATTCCTTGGTACAGAAATTGGTGGATTCATGTCTTCATATTTCACTTACTTTTATATCACCACCCCGACTGACCGCTTCCCCATTTCATATTGTACAAACTTTTTGGCTCGCGGTTTTTTCAAATAAGCGAGTTACCAGATCGGCAGGTTCAATATTGATAATTTATGTAATTAAATTGTGCGATATCAATATTTAATAATAATAATTTAGTATTTGAAAATCATATTTTTTGATAATGTTAGATAGTTGATAGGGATGCCCATCCATAAACAATGGCAATCTTGAGCCCACCAGTCCTAGAGTTCGTCTATCAATTTGTCTATCGCGGAAGTCTGACTACTTCTTAGAGGACGCAAAACAATAGAAGTGCAATGTTGACCGAGACATCTCGCAAGTCCGCTTGTCAATTTGTATATCGTGGTACTCTGGGTGATGTTTGTAGGGAACAGAACAGTAGAGGCCCAATTTTGAGCCCGCCAGCCCAAGAACCCACGATCTAAAAAATGGCTAAGTATGGAATAAGGGATCCATACATGCTCTATAAAATCTCATGTCCATAGTTTATAAAAGTACATATTTAGTATGTATTGCTCGTTTCCTCTGAGTGTTGTTTGGAAGACACAAAACAATAGAAATGTGATGTTGAGCCATCCAGTCTATAAGTTCGCCTGTCAATTTGTATATCGTGGAACACTAGGTGCTATTTGTAGGATACAGAGCAATAGAGGCCCAATTTTGAGCCCGCCAGACCGAGAACCCGTGATCCAAAAAGTGGCCAAGTATGGAGTGTTGGATACGTACATGCTCTATAAAAATATAATGTCCATACTTTATAAGAGTACATACTTAGTATGTATTACTCGTTTTTCGAAAAATTTCTAGGTGCGAAAGTTGGTGGATTCACGTCTTCAGATTTCACTTACTTTTATATCACCAGCCCGACCAACCGCTTCCCCGTTTCATATTGTAATAAATGAATATAAACTGGCCCAAGTCTAATTGTGCTATCACATCAACATGAGGCCCTTAAAATTCAAATAGCCCATTTGTCAATTTGTATATCGCGGAACTCTAGGTGCTATTTGTAGGGCATGTAACAATAAAGGCCCAATTTTGAGCCCACTAGCCCGAGAACCCGCAATCCAAAAAGTGGCTAAGTACGGAATGAGGGATTCGTACATGCTCTATAAAATCTCATGCCCATACTTTATAAAAGTACATATTTAGCATGTATTACTGGTTTCTTGGGAAAATTTCTAGGTGTCGAACTTGACGGAAACACGTGTTTAGATTTCCACCCACTTTTATATCACCAACTCGACCAACCTCTTCCCCGTTTCATATTATACAAAAATTTTGGAACGCAAGTTTCCGAATTGGCTGGTTTTCCTTTTAAATAAGATATTTATCATCCTTTAATAATTTTATGTAATTAAATTGTACAATATCTATTTAATATTAATATTTTAGTATTGAAAATAATGTTTTTAGGTAGTGTTAGATAGTTGATAGGGATCACCATCCGTAAAAAATCGCAATCTTGAGCCTGCCATCCCTGGAGTCTGTCTGTCAATTTGTATATGGTGGCAGTCCGAGTGGTGTTTGAAGGACATAGAAAAATAGAAATGCAATGTTGAGCCAACCAGCCCGCAAGTCCACCTGTCAATTTGTATATCGCAGAACTCTTGGGTTCTATTTGTAGGACACAGAACAATAGAGGCCCAATTTTGAGCCCGCGAGCCTGAGAACCCGTGATCCAAAAAGTGGCTAAGTATGGAATTCAAGATCAGTACATGCTCTATAAAATCTCATGTTCGTACTTTCTAAAAGTATATATTATGTATTACTCATTTTTTTCGAAAAATTTCTTGGTGCGGAAGTTGGTAGATTCACGTCTTCATATTTCACTTACTTTTATATCACCAGCCCGACCGACTGCTTCCCCATTTCATATTGTACAAACCTTTTTGTCTAATTAAATTGTACAATATCAATATTTAATATTAATAATTTAGTATTGAAAATAATGTTTTTAGATAATGTTAAATAGTTGATAGGGATTACCATCCGTAAACAATTGCAATCTTGAGTCCACCAGCCTTGGAGTCCATCTGTCAATTTGTATGTCGTGGAACTCCGAGTGTTGTTTGTATGAAACGAAACAATAAGAGTGCAATGTTGACCCAGATAGCCCGCAGGTCCACTTGTCAATTTGTATATCGCGAAATTCTAGGTGCTATTTTTAGGCCACGGAACAATAGAGGCCCAGTTTTGATCCCACCAGCCCGAGAACCCATGATCCAAAAAGTGGCTAAGTATGGAATGTGGGATCCTTACATGCTCTATAAAATCTCATGTTCATACTTTATAGTACATATTTAGTGTGTATTACTCATTTTTCGAAAAATTTCTAGGTGCGGAAGTTGGCGAACTCACGTCTTCAAATTTCACTTACTTTTATATCACTAGCTCGACCGACAACTTCCTCGTTTCATATTGCACAAACTTTTTGGTTCGCGGTTTTCCGAATAGGCGAGTTACTGATAGGTGGGTTCAATATTGTGTTTCCATTGTTCTGCCCCCTGCAAACAACACCCTGACTTACGTGACCCACAAGTTAGCAAACAAATTGAAATAAAAGAATATATACTATGCGAAGTCTAATGAAACAATCATATGAACGAGAGGACATTAAAATGCATATTCATCGTTGTTATACTTGCGGTGAATCTAACAGTACAAAAACTTTACTTAAACATCCAAAAAATGATTGTCTTGTAACTTTTTGATGCTTCTCTTATAAAAACAGATCCTGGAAACTATAAACATCGCTTGTTGTACCTATTCCTTGATTGAAGAACCTGTTAACATATTTAATGAATTCCATAGTTACTGTTAAGACCAATTCTCGCTTCCGAAAATTTTCATCCGCTTTCTCTTTTCTCTCTTCTTTCCCTTTCTTTACTTACTCGTTTTTCGGAAAATGTCTAGGTGCGGGATTTTCTTCCCTGGTTATATCTTCTACCCTTTTTTTTTTGTAGCCTACTCGACCGCTTTCCATACTTGGGAATTTCTTGGAATCTGTTTCGTGGGTTGGCAGGTGCAAAAAATGTACAATGCTTCGTGGCAATTCGCCATCACCGCTACCTTCGTACTTGTTTCCAGATATTCAATAATTAAGCTTTAATGCAAGTAGTTCATCCTGCAGGAACCATTAAGATTGTCATTAATGTCTGGAAGGCCGGAGAAGATTTTTCATTACTATGAATTAAACCAAGATTTGTAGAGAAGTGTGTTATCCTTTCCAAGTATTCATTTCAAACATGATGCAATCTGTTTTTCTGCGCCGGCAGGTTGGTGCCTTTAAGAAATCTCTAATTCTTCATCTCTCTTCGTCGTCACTGTGACCTTCACACTTTTTTCTAAATATGCAATTAGTGAGATTTTATGGTAACAACTCATTCTGCACAAACCCTAGATATTGTCATTGATCAGCAAAAGGATCGAGGAGATATTCCATTGATACACATCAAACCATAATTTTCGAAGGGTTATATTATCCCTCCCCAATTTTCATTTCAAACATCATCTGGAGAAAACACAAATTCTCGTTAACTTGTGGCAGCAGTTCTTTCCAGATATAGTAAACACATCTAGGCATAATGGCCAGAGTTTCCACTATTCCATGGCATATTCTTACTACTCATCTCCCTTCGCCCAGGAGAAAAAAAAGGAGATGGTCCATTGGTACACCGAGAGATATATTTCAAGCCAAAGAATTCCAAGGAAACCCTGCCTTCTCTGAGAACCTGCCTAGTTGCATTAATGGCTGGCGCAGAGGTTGATGTCATGGATTTTGATCCGGAAGAAGATGATCTGATGGGTGATGATACGATAATGGATGATGGCAATGCAGATATTTTTCCCACTCCTACGCCCAAATTGAAATCAACCATAATGGGAGGAACTTCTGGGCTCAATGATGGAGGTCCTGACAATACCAAAAGGAGTTTTAGAAAAGAAACTGACACTGAACACAATAGCCTCTTTGCAGCTCGAAAGTAGGAATTACAGAGGTCCAAATTAGTCCATTTTGGGCAGAAGAGTTTCACTGTAAGGAAATGATATGTTGATGCTCCCAGAGATATATTTCAAGCCAAAAAATTATTCACTTGCGGGACTGTTGTCCTGTTCTGTGGATATACAATTAACATCTCTGGGAATCAGGTCCATAACTCTCACTGTTGCAAGGCATATTTCCACTAGTCATCTCCTTCCACCCAGAATGGACTAATTTGGTCCTCTGAAATTGCACGTGCAACTTGTGTCCCTGAAGTTTTTTCGACTGTGTAGAGTCGGTTTCTAGTTGTGTCCTAACTTTTAGTTAAGGTCTATTCCATTTTCCCTACAACATTTTTCGTCTTCTTCATCACGGGAGGCTTTTGAAAACTATCAATTTTACCACAGGATGATTCATCGAGGAGAAAACTGCAAGGATCCTGCATACTGTGGATCACATGCCTATGTTTTTGGAAGATACATTCAATGTTTTGGCCCGAAGAACTGGGTCCAATTTCTAGGGATATATGTACAATACTCGGTGTTTTTCTTTTTGTTTTAAATGGATTTCTATTAAAAAAAAAATCCTTGGAGTCTTCGTTGCTGCTTCTTTTCTAGATTTAACGCTTGTTCTCATTGGAATAGTTCAGTGGTCTTGTAGTTCTTTGATATTGTGTTTACTTAGGTTATTTTTTCTAAGATGGAACATATAACAATTATATGAAAATGTACTGTGCCAATCCACTGGGATTTTATGCAAACAAAAAATGGATTACACACAGTTTCAAACCAACGTTCAATTCTATTTGTAATGTAGATACAACATAGCAATACCAATGTACAATGTTGCAGCAAAATCGTCTTTCTTGTTTCCAGACACACAGTTATTAAGTTTTAATGCTAACAACCCATAATGCAAGAAGTTTAATACTTAAGTTAATATGTTACAGTCATGGAAGAATGTATCAAGAACACACTTACACCCACACGCTCCAATAAAATCTAATCTTCAACAAAGCATTTGCTGACAATTAGTAGAAAATGAATTTTAATACTTAAGTTAATATGTTACAGTCATGAAAGAATGTATCAAGAACATACTTACACGCATAGGTTGCAATAAAATCTAATCTTCAACAAAACGTTTGCTGACAATTAGTAGAAAATGATGGTTTTGCAACAACAGGGCTTCTTTGAAACCAATTCTCTCTTACGAAAACTTCCCTCAACCTTTCTATTTTCCCACTCTTTTATCCCCTGTAGTTTCTCTTCCTGGTTACTTAATCGTTTTTTTCCTCAAAATGCCTTGCTGCGTGGCTTGTCGGATTCACGCGTTTTCGTTGAACGCTTCCCCTTTCTCTAAATTGGCACTCTATTGTTTTGTGTCCTACAAGTAGCACCCAGATTTCTGCGATATACAAATTGACAGGCAGACTTGCACGTTGGCTGGCTGAACATTGCACTTTTATTTTTCTGTGACCTCCAAACAGCATTCGGAGCTCCGCGATATACAAATTGACACATGGGCTCCAAGGCTGGTGGGCTCAAGATGGCCATTGTTTACGGATGGAAAAGTGCTAAAATGAGCCATACCACATTTGTGTCACAGAAGCTATATTAAAGGGAAAATCATTTCCTCTATAGTTATGTGTCCTACAAACAACACCCAAAGTTCCGCACTATACAAATTGATTGTCAGACTTGCGGGCTGGCTAGCTAAAAAATGACTCAGAGTTCTGCGATATACAAATTGGCAGATGAGGCATACAACCAAGAACCAAGTAAACTCATGGATCATATTCCTAGTCGTTGTTTTCTGTGCCTGCCACCTTCGCACTTATTTCCAAGTATATATCTTGGCAGGAAAATGGGATATCTGTTACAAATGTGAATATATTGGCCCTTCTTTTCCGTCTTCTATACTTAGCCAAATATTTTTTTCTCTTTTCCCTGAACTTTATCTTTCTCGTCACTTATTCATTTTCTTGAAAATGTTTGGTTGCGCGCGTGGGTGGACTTGCGGGTTCATGCTTGTACTCGTGCTCTTATATCACGACACCGACTGACTGCTTCCCCATTCCATACCCAGACACTTCTCCGACCGCGGATTCCCGGTAGGCAGGCTCTAGAATGGACTTCTATTGTTCCATGACCTGCAAACAGTACCATCACTTCCACGATATACAAATTTAGAACCAGACTCAGATCATACCCTCTTCTGTATTATGGTCTACCTATCATGCCCTCTTTCGTCGTATACATTTTTCACTGAAAACATCCGAGAAATACAATTTAACCGTCGAGTCCTCACGTCCTCTATGGAACTATTGTCATCCCATTTTGAAGCTCGTCTATCCGCTTTCCATACTTCACCATCTCTTCGAATTTCTTTCGTTGATCGTCGGTTTGGAAGGTTTAAGAAATATTCAGTTCCTAATCGTTGTTTCCTCTACCTGCGCCCTTTTGCAATTAGCAATTACCAATTATATATAAGATCTTATTTCTAGGCATGCAATTAGCAAGCGTTAATTTCAAACATCATGGAATGTCATTTGCACATCGTCAGGTTGGTTCGTTCACGAAAATTTCAATCCTCGCTTCTGAGAACGAGTCTGCCTGACCGTTTCCCTATTCCATACTTAGCCACTTTCCCAGAATTATGCAAATATACAAACCGACTGTTGCACTGCCCCATCATGCTCTCTTCCGTTTTACACGTTTTTCAGTAAAAACATTGGATACATAAAATTTGACCATGGAACACTCGCCTCTCCTGAGCATCCGCGTAACCCTTTTTTGAATCTCGTTCGATTGCTTTTCAGACCTTGCCATTCTTTCCTTGCTCTTCGCTGTTTCCATGACCTTCACACTTGTCTATAATAAAAGAAAAAAAAATTGTTTATATATATATATATATATATATATATATATATATATATTCACACACACATATATATATATATCTTGTTTCTAAATATGCAATTACTAACATTTATTTCTAACATCTCATCATGCATGAACCATATAGATTGTCATTAATGGGCGAAAGGCTCAAGGAGATCTCCTATTAATGTGCATTAAACCAAGATTTGTGGGGGGTTATATTATCACTTACGAGTGTTGATTTCAAAATCATGAAATGCCATTCGCACGTCACCCCCTTGGCACATTCACGAAACCTCCAATCCTTAATTGCTCTTTGTCGTACCCCCCACCTTCGCATTTCTAAATATTCAATAAGTAAGCTTTACTGCTAATAGTTCATCATGCACCACCCATACAGATTGTCATTAATCAACGAAAGGCTCTTGGAGATTTCTCATTCATAAGCATTTAACCAAGATTTAGCGCAGAGTTACATTATCGGCTCTAAGTGTTCATTTCAACCATCATCTGGAGGAAACCAATGTTCTCATAAACCTATGGCATCATCTCGCAACAGTTATGTGGAGATATAGTGAACATATTCGGGCACGAGGACCAGAACTTCCAGTGGTCCAGGGCATATTCTTATTACTCAACCTCTGCTGCAAAGAACCAAGTAATTTGGACCTCTGGGATTTCTCGTGTAGGCTGTGTCCCTGAGGTTTTTGACTGTAAGGACCTGGTCTCTTGGTGCGCTGATAAATTTATTTCAAAAAAAAGAATTATTCCATTGTGGAACCGCTCTTTTGTTTCTTTGTCACCTCATGTCTTCCTCCAGATGATAAGATTGTCAGAGCAACATTGACGTTCAAAGGAGAATATTGCAAACAGTTCCTAGAAAATCATAATAACGAGTTGGACCTCTTGCCCCATTTATTGGAATACCTTATTCTAGTTCCTGAAGATATCACAATCTTGCAGGTTAGTTCATTTAGAAATCCATTCCGCGAAATTGCCTAGCTGTTTACAAGAATAACAGGACAGGAGTCCACAACAATTGTTTCCTGGATGACTCTTTATATTTTGTATTTCACAATCAACGAACAAGCCATTTTTCATAGGGGCAAGTTAATTTCCCATGAAATTTGTTCCCAATTGTCAAGCTTCAAAAGGGAAAATAAATTTTATATGTCGTCCTACTTAGTTTTTGCGATAGCGCTTTGTTATCAGTTTCCACAACTATCTTTATCCAAGAATGTAAACTAGGAATTCGACCCAGTAACGTTATGGTACCAGGCCTTGTGGAAGCACAAGGCTTCCCACTATTTTTATGAGGTTTTTAATGGCTTCGTGTCTGTTTTCAAAGTTTTGTTGTTAGGAGAAGATGCTCCCCACATATCTGAACAAGAAACTAGTTTTTTGGATAGGAAGGGGACACTTGAACATTTGGATAATTACACTGTGATAATAATTTTTGGCTCCATGGAAAAACCTACTCTCCTTCCATATCACATTACAGACATAATGTTTGTTGCAGAAGTATCACGAAAATACAACTACTGGTTGCATCTATTGCAAAAGAAGAAAAAAAGCAGTTCATTCCTCTGTCTTGGAAAGTAGGGGAGTTCATATTGAAAAACGTCAACAAAATTAACGAATTTGTAGCGCATTCTAGCATCTTCAACCTGAGATATGATGAAAGCATAAGAGGGTCCGACCTCGATAATATTTTTTGACAACATTTACAAACACTTGGCCTCGGCGATTGTTTTTTCAAAAAACACCTACCCAAAAACAGAGACACTGGCGAAAACGCTCCTGCTTCTGATGCCGATGACTAGACACAGTGCAAAGCTGCACAAAATTTTACATGCAATAGGGGAAAGGCCCCAGTGACAAGAGTGTTCAATCAACAAATAGCACTAAAAAAAGTACGACATCCCGGAGCATTGCTCCAACGGCCCACTACAGAAACAAAGCAACTCAGAGTTATTCAAACAAAGGAGGAGATAACAACCCTGCTCACTCTAAAATTGGTAGTTCTCACAAGCTTCCAGTAGAGAAGAAGAGAAAAAAAAGTGTGGGACAGGCAGAAGAGCCAGAAATTCAGAGTGAGAACATGGAACTTGAAACTAATCTAGATAGCATGCTCCGCTACCTTGATCAGTGTGGAGATTTCATCCAGCATAGCCGTCCAATGGACATATCCGATACTAAAAATTTTGACGAAGATGAATCCTTCATGTTCCAGAGCGTTGTTTTTGACAACTAGTCCAAAAAAATGATAATTGAGAAAAAAGATGTAAAAAATAAGAAAGCAAAATCTCGTTCATAGGTTGACCTTGCCAACATGCGGTCATCCCAAATCTGTCAACTTCACAACGCGAGCATAGATGCACTTCATGATTCCATAGGAGGAATCGAGGCTGAGAATGCCAGACTGAAGGACCGGGCAAGGAATTGGAAGAGGTTTTGATTCCTATGCCATTGCGTGTCAATCCTTTAGCAATATCCATGTCTGCCACCCCTACAACCAACTTAAAAGCATCCTCCAACCTCCTCGCATCTTGTAGAGGATATGTGGAGAATAATATCAAGAAAAGAATGGAACTGGTTATCGAGGTGTGGAAAACATCACAAACCATCACTTCCCTTGGAACCAGGGCACATAGTTTTCTCGAACATTTGCAGGTGGAGTTAAAAGATGAAGAAAATTTCTATTTAAAGACAGTCCTTCCTTTTGGCACTATTGTCAACAATATGACAGAAACAAAAAGAAGACAATAAGATCTTCCATCCAAAAACTAGATCGGTAAATTAAATGCACGCTGGAAAGAAAAAGTGAAGAACTTGCATCTCATTATTCAGTCATGTGAACAAGACATATCAAAGAAAGATAAATTATTCACAAGGATGTCAAGAATAAACTTAGCCGGAAAGACCAACGACTTCCAAGACCCCGACTTAATCGCAAACTCCTTGCCCTTAACTAGGCAAGAGTTCGATAAATAGGTTGATATGTTTAAGGCGTTGTCTCTGGAAACGTTTTACAGCATCCTTGAATATGATCAAGCTCACGTTGATGACTGGCTAATCGACTATTCAATATAGAATGAGGAAATTCATCAGGCTCTGCATAATCTTTCTATCGATTTCCGGGAATTAGAAAATGATATTTTCAACATAAAAAACCGAAATGAGATCATCGCCCCAATGAGAAGCTACATTAAAGAATGGCTTGAAAGGGAATTGAAGCAGGCCGCTGAAGAAAGGCAACAGGCAGTTGCCAGGATTCCAGCAATCGTCGACAACATCAATGAAACAACAGCCGCAAGCAAATAGCGAAAGGGCTCATATGTACCATCACTGTAAGTCTATTGATCGCATCCTGCATTGTTTATCAACCCAGTTATATCACTTTTTTAAATGGAAATGTCTAGGCAAACACTTATACCTTTCAATT